>WURS02062571.1:0-10638 GCA_011762765.2 Rhinocypha anisoptera | reverse complement strand
CTTAGACCTGTTGTTCCTTTGTACCATCCTCCGCATTCCATCACCCATAGAGACCAATGGCCTTGCTAAAGGCCAGGGTATCCCTATAATGGGTGTGTGCCTCTCACCTCCTGAGGGTCCAAGAATGCAAGAACCCCAGGAAGCTATTTCGAGTTCTGGCAACCGTCGGACACTCGCTCGCACAATAGGTGAGGCATAGTCTCAATTCCATCTTCGCACCGTCTATAGTCGGGTGAGTCCGCGACTCCCAACAGGTTTATGTGCCTATTGACTCTGTAGTGGCCCGTCAGTAGGCCTGCAATGGTCCTAATTTCACTTCTGTTCAGAGACAGAAGTTTCTTGGCAAAGCTAGGCCTTGGTCCCCCAATGTGGAGCTTGAAGTGCCTTGAGCGTACAGAGCTTTGCCAGATCTTGAGATGCTGGGATTGAAACCAACATTCAATCTCCAACTTACCCTAATTGGGAGAGATAGGTAGGATTGGTTCTGGGCCTATCAGGTCGATGCTGGCTCCCACCTTTGTTAGTTCATCAACGATCTCATTTCCGGAGATTCCTGCGTGGCCTGGAACCCAGAAAAGCCTAATTTTGTAAATCCTGGCAATATCAGTTAATGCCTGATGGCATTCCAACACCAAGGGTGACTTGCACCATGAAGAATTCAGCACCTTCAAGGCTGCCTGACCATCGGAACATATTGTGGATTGGTTCACAAAAATGTGGCCCAATTCTTGAATGATTTGAACACAGGTCGGAACGGCTAGTATTTCTGCCTGGAATACTGGGGCATATTTTCCCAAGGGAACAAAATACCATCTAGGGGGTGGCACCCATATACACACCCACCCCTGATACGCCATCCCTGCTCGGGCCGTCTGTATACCATACTGAGGCCCCAAAGTGGAGTTTGACTGTCCCCCCGGGGTCTGTGACAACTTTAACAAGTGTTAAACTTAAAAAAGGGTTTAACTTTCATAATGCCCTGGTGCTCTGAAATGCCCGGCATCGAACTGCAAGTGATCCAACTGCGATAGTCCCCTCGCGATCACCGCTCCGTGTGATACTGCTCTCGAATAATCCACTCCTATATCACTTTCCTAGGCCAGTCCACGTAGGAAAGTGACCTGTTCCTCCAGGACGGACTAATTTCAAGACGAGGAGCATAGAATGATGACCATTTCGCTTCTGACTGGCCCGTTTATGGAATTGAAACCTGGCGTGCAGGCACACTAGTGATGGCATCACTTCACTGTGGTGGTTCGGGAGAAGACTAAACAAAAGCTTTTCCCGTCCAGTGTGTGAAGATCGACTCGTGTCAGAGCAGACTGATGCTTCAAGTCTGAGAGAACTTTTGTGATATTTTCGCCAAAAGCAAGGCATACTAATGTTTTTTTCGATAACTAGTTATGAAAGTTGTATGGTTATTTCCTAGTACTTATGTTAATTGCTGATTTTGTTTAATTAAAGAGTGGTAAATAGAATTTTGCCTTTTTCTTCAACGATTGACTTCTTTGACAGTTTCTCCAACCACGTGGTTTTAAGGTAAGCTGTTCAGATTCATTCATCATTCAATAATGTGTTTTGATTATGATACGATGAATTAATACAGCTTACGGTAGCTGTAGTAGTAGTATTTTTGTGTATAGGGTGCTTGGACGTCCATGGTCATCTTGCACCTTTCACCTCATAGAAAAATCCATCTGGACAAACAAACAACACCCATACCCTGGGTGGGATTCTAACCCGTGACCTTTGGGTTAGCCGGTGAGCACGCTACCCACCAGGCTAACCTGGTCGGCTTTTTCTCTTGTTAGTAAACAGCATCACGACAGCTTTTTCCAGATTCAATGAGAGTCCCGTTGTGTGGAACCATCTCTGTACCTTGCCCAGGGCCCCCTGCATGAGTCCGGATACTGTGTCGAGATATTTGCCAGTTATGACCACAGCAGGGTCGTTGGCGTACCCCTGCGTATAGATGCCGGCCTTGTTCATCTCAACGATGAGGCTATAGACAACAAGATTCCATAGGAGTGGTGACAAACAACACTCCTTGAGGGCAAATTGATTTAAAAGATATTAATGATTTTTTAAAATGCTCTGTTTTTGTAGTATAATTATTAAATCCCTTTTTCACATCAAGGTTGATACCTTAATGTCACCATTCCATAAAATGCCATATTTTTGTCAAATTTTCCACCTCTAGGTCTATCTATGACACAAATAAAAGCAGACTTCGAAAAGGAAGGTGATTCCTAAGAAATATTTTGAATAAGAACAATGTTTAGCACTCACGCAATATTGGGAGAACTCTGCAAAATTTTGGTACGCTCTAGTATCAAGCTCTCAGGATGCACACAACGATGTACTTGAGACTGCGAGGACGAATGACATTGTTGCAAAGCTGCATTGTTTTGAAGGAATACATTGTCAAGAAGAAATGGGTTAAATGCATTGATATGATCGCTTGAATTAGAGCCATTGTGACACTTTGGTAAGCACATTGAGATAAAATTTTCCCAAAAGTTACCTACCATTAACAAATATAATACATAGTCATTTTGGGGGCATGGTGGTTTCCATGTTATATACGAAACCATAGTAAAGTGAGGTGCATTATAACAGGATATTACTGTATTTGGAAGAGACAAATCTGGTGAATAAGGGGGATGGTGTAGCATTGAAACCTGTCATTGAACTAAGAAATGATGACTCGATGAAACTGTAGGAGCCACAGCATTATCTTTGAAGGAAGAAAAAATTAAAAAAGGTTGGGATGAACTGGTCAAAGTCAAGTGAGTCAGCATTCTAGTGCAGTGTTATAACCTTCTTCAGTATTTCCTGTTTCATCCAAGATGTCATCCAAATAATTAAAGTTATTGGATTTCCTTAATTTTGTTTAACCATGAGCTTATCCCTAAAATTGCAATAAATATGAAAAGAATGGAGTCTCCATCTTGTTGTTTTGTCATATATCCACTGCATTACTAATGAACCCTTAATATGCTCATTGTTCCTTCCAATGTGCAAGAACAAGAAATCAAAATCCAGCAAATATTTCCAAATTACTAAATGAATTAATACGCTCAAACAAGGATTACTTTTTACACTGTCATTAACAGGTATTGAATTGTGAAGTGGTGTTATGAATGACGATGACTATGTCATTAATACTCATTCAATTCCATGATAAAAAACATGAAACATATCATAAATACTCATTCATTCCTATATACAAACATCCCACAAAAACTTTCTTTTAATCAGGAGAGTATATAGAAAAGGTCCCTTAATTGTTAAGGGATGACAGAATTTTTATTGAGTACTCTTATATTAAGTGCACACATTTAGATGGACCATGATTTCATACCAAATACTATACTGCTTAGAATATATTAATGTACCCTTTTGAATATATTTTAATTTTGGTGCTATCCATGACTAATATTTTTGCTTTACTTGGCTTCATTTCTTGAATCCTAATATTTCTTGAATTCTTTGGCAGTTGTACTATCACTTTGTTATCTGTAAAACAAAAAAAATGATTAATTGATCATGACTGTAGCTTTTGGATCGATTTATTTCTTTTTTGGGTACAAAAATGTTTCTTACTCTTCGAATCCCTTTGAATGCTCACATTGCCCTCTTTCAAATCACAAGACGTTCCATCCCCATGACACACACCACATACATCTTCAACTGCTTGTGAATTGAGGTCAAGATCACATGGTATTTCCTAACAGTAACCATACAAAAACTTGGGTTCAAATTTTGTAATGAATAATTGGCACCTTTTCCTTCCTCCTTTCCTCTCTGGCAACTCACCCGACAGACTCCAGCAATGCATATATCCCGTATTCCTCTATAACATGAAGATCCATCGATCGCTCTAGGGTTTAACTCGAGCAATACTCTGTCTTCATTGAAGCAATGCAGGGCACACGGGTTGTCTGGAAAATATCATGCAATTGAAAAGACTTACCAATGACTGTACAGAGATTTTGTAATTATAAAACAATTTGCTTTAAAAATAGCAAAGGTGATATATAAATCATGCTCATCAAACTAAGCAACATTATTTTAATAAAATTAATGATGATATATGTTAATGTATTGATTATAAAGTTTGTATAGTGTGGTGTTCACATTTCTGATATTCACTTGTCTACCATGGGCACGGACTGAAAGTATGCAACCACTTGCACACACATTAACAATGTACCCACTAAGATGCTGGTCGTGTGTGTACCGCTGCTCTGTATCATTGTTCAGCGACCACGTATTGCTTATTAGTTATTGAAACTGTGTTAATTGAGAAATGTGGTTTCATTCTCCCTCAACCACAATATAAAAAATAGTTGTCAAGACTGCTTTGTATTCTGATGTGTTCTAAGGAAAACATTGGTTGTTTGTTCTGATGTAAATATATAAGTATATGTCATTGTTAATTTGTTTGGCATGCCACTTGAGTTGTACACTCAACCAAGATAGGTAATTCAAAAGTTGGAATCTAAATTTATGAGAACATGTATCTGGCAAGAGTGGTATATTAAGTATTCAACACAGTTTTTATCTATTCACTGGCTCATATGAATCTCCTAAATCCATGACAAGGTTAGCAGATTATATGAAAGATATTTTGAATGAAGTTTTGGCTGAAAATATTCTGGGAAAATTTGGCAATATGGAGGAATGGGTGATCAAATACCATACTAGTCTGATCAGTTGAAGTTCCTTCTAATTTCATCTGGTAGTGTGGAAGAATTAGACTATTTTTGAAGAACGGTTTGAATACTATTTGTTGCTAATGACATTACTGATGAAAGTCATAAGAAAAGCTGGTCACTCTGTCCATGACCATTGATCTGTATTGAGTTATAGTGTTGTGTTTGTGTTTCAAGTGCATATTGGCACTCATTTGTTCAAGCTACCAAGACAGTAGCGCCCTCCTCCAGGACGTGGCAGTTGTTGGCATTTGAGATTCCGGGACGACGGACGCGTCCCTGGCCTGAGAGTAATTAGTAGAGTGAATACAGTTTGTTAAGTAGAAAACGTGTTCTTATTACTCTCACGCGATCCACAACAATTGGCGATGAGGTAAAACGAATCTGCATAAAGATTTGTATCGAGGACTTTGTGAAAGTATTGCTTAAATTGGCAGCATGGCGGATTCATCAAGCACCACGTTCGTAGGAACAATTGGTGCAGCTCCGAGTTTATCATCAGGCAACGTGGAAAATTGGTGTATTTTCAAGGAACAGCGAGTATTATTTCATCTCAAACGCCATAACCGATGAAAATCGTAAAAAAGCCATTTTGTTTACCACCCCGGGCGAGTATATTTTGAGAGCTGCAATAAAGCTTTGTAAACCGCGGCCGACAAGTTCGCTTACTTTCGGCGAGGCGATTAAGCTCCTGGATGCGCATATCAACCCAGCACCGTGTAAATGGGTGAAGCGTGAAGAATTTCGTAAACACGTTCAAAGACCAGCCGAGGCATTTAAATTTTTCGTGACGGAATTGCATCCTTGGCGGAAAGTTGCGAGTTCACGGATCTAAACGAGGCATTGCTAGGCCAAGTATTATTGGGAATGAGGGATCCGAGCTTAAAAGAATCTTTATTCACGACGGAATCACTCGACTTGAACAAGGTCATCGAGAGAGCCCTGGCAGCGGAAGCGGCGAAGGACCACATAGCCCAGCTTCAGGGATCGACGTCCTCCTTGGCCGCCGCTGAGCATCGGACATCCCAGCTGCATCCGTCCAAGGGAGAACGGAGTGTATGGCGGTCTCGGTCTCCCACGGCACAGAAGGTTCAACATCCTACCACGAAACCATGTTTTCGGTGTGAAGGACCGCATGATTCAGCGTCGTGTTTCCATAAAAGGACAGTATGCAGGTACTGTAGAAAAAAAGGGCATGTAGAACGATCATGTTTCAAAAAAAGAATAAGAAAGTGTCCGAACGCGGGAATATGGAGAATCATAAGGAT
This sequence comes from Rhinocypha anisoptera, assembly GCA_011762765.2. Classification (NCBI taxonomy): domain Eukaryota; kingdom Metazoa; phylum Arthropoda; class Insecta; order Odonata; family Chlorocyphidae; genus Rhinocypha; species Rhinocypha anisoptera. The sequence goes on along the minus strand of WURS02062571.1, from coordinate 4,652 downwards.
TATTTAGGGCAAGAGAACATCAGAGGGCACCGTCAAACATCCAACCACAATGTGGAAGACGAAAATTTTCACAACGTTTCGATTTTCGAACACATGTCCCAAGTGAAGTAGGGGGTTCTTTTATTTTTACCTTGCCTTCGGCGCTCGCACCATCGCCGGTAAATGTAAAAGTTTATGTCGAAGGGAAGCCGTTTACGATGGAAGTGGATTCTGGGGCAGGATTTTTGATAGTGGGGTATGAGACGTACCAAGCTCATTTGGCACACCTAAAGCTCCATAAACCATCTGTCATTCTAAACACATGGTCTAAGCAGAGGCTACCGGTTGCTGGCGAAATCGAGGTGAACGTGAAGCTACCTCCTCACCATTCCAAGCTTCCTCTCGTAGTGATGCAGGGAAATGGACCAAGTCTCATGGGAAGAAATTGGTTTTCACCCCAAGGTATACAGCTTTCTGGCCTTCGTGCGGTTCCACCATCTCAGTTACCTCCACAGATCATGCAATTTACAGGCATATTTGAAGCAGGTCTGGGGAAATACACAGGTCCACCAGCACGAGTGCACTTGAGGGATGATGCACGACCAGTTTCCTGCAGAGCTAGACCTGTGCCACTAGCATTGCAACAAAGGGTGAGTGATGAACTTGAAAAGATGGAAGCTGAGGGGATTTTGGAAAAGGTGGATCATTCTGAATGGGCAACCCCAACAGTAAATGTTGTTAAAAGGGACAAGTCAATAAGAATTTGTGGGGGCTATAGTGGGACAGTTAATCCCAGATGCATGCGACAGATTTATCCCCTACCGACAATGGATGAAGTACTCAGCAAAATGGCAGGTGGGAGTTGGTTCACAAAGTTTGACTTATCTGAGGCCTTTTTACAACTTTCTGTGGAAGATAGTACTTAAAAAATTTTGACTTTGAATACACATAAGGGTTTATATCGGGTCCACAGATTACCCCCAGGCCTCTCATCATCCCCAGCTATTTTTCAGAGTACTATGGAAACAATCGTGGCAGGGTTGGAAGGAGTTATCGTGTATATGGATGATGTTTTATGCCAGGTATCCACTGAGGAAGAGATGTGGGAGAGGGTGAAGAGAGTTCTACATCGATTTCAAAAGGCAGGGTTGACTCTTAAATTGGACAAATGCAGTTTTTCAGTAAGAAGCATTGAGTATCTGGGATATCTCATATCAGCAGAGGGTATTCGTCCAACAAACAGCAAAGTGCAAGCGCTCCTGAAGGCCCCATCTCCAAAAAATGTAGCTGAGTTGCAAGCTTATCTAGGCTACATTAATTATTATGATAGATTTTTTCCCAGGAAGGCCACTGTGTTCGCACCCCTGTACCGATTATTGACCAAGGAGTTTCCCTGGAAATGGACCTATGCAGAAGAAGCATGCATTGATTATGTGAAAAAGGTGATGACTTCAGGTGAGGTGCTTGTCCATTATTCCTGTAATCTCCCTATCACTGTGAGCTGTGATGCATCACCATATGGGGTAGGTGCTGTGTTATCCCAGGTGTTCCCTGATGGTCAGGAAAGGCCAGTTGCCTATGCATCTAGGTCCCTCAAATGCAGTGAAAAGAACTATTCGCACATTGACAAGGAGGCTCTGGCAGTAATTTTTGCAGTAATTAAGTTTAAAAGGAGGAGTTTGGAGAATTTGTGAGAGCGAATGGCATTCACCACATCAAGACTGCACCTTACCATCCCTCCACTAATGGCCAGGCAGAAAAGATGGTGCAAACTGTGAAAAATTGCTTTAAAAAATTGCCACCTGCAGACTGGGAGGTGGAGCTAGCAAATATTTTACTGATGCTACACATTACCCCTAGCACTACCATTAAGAGAAGTCCATCAGACATGTTGATGGGTAGAAGGATACAGACTATGCTGGATAAACTCCATCCAGCAGCAAATTTTGCTCCATCAGCTGGCCCACGACTTAGATTTTCCACTAGAGTGAGACAACAACCTTCTCATTTGAAAGACTATGAAGTTAAAATTAACTGATTAAGGACTTGAAGGGCTTTATTTTTAAAGTGAGGTGTATATAAAATATTTGGTTAAGCATCTATGAGAATTGTTTTATAAAATTTTGACAAGTTGATCATTTGACTTGAATTGTTTTGATATTATCATTTGCCTATCAATATTTGAAGGACTTGAGAAATTGAATTGCAATGATTTGAATTATGTGTATTATGTTTACATTGTGCCATGATTGATAGGAACTGTCTTGTTTGTCGGGTGGGTGTCTGATTTAAAAGGGTGGGGAGTTGATATGTATTGAGTTATAGTATTGTATTTCAAGTGAATATCGGCACTCATTTGTTCAAGCTACCAATGCATGCCTGGCTTGAGAGTAAATACTAGAGTGAATACAGTTTATTAAGTTGAAAACGTGTTCTTATTACTCTCTCCTCATACAACAATTGTGATATAAACCAAGAGATAGAAAACAAAAATGGATAACATATGAGATTGCTGGGTTAGTGGATTTTCCAAAAAAGTATTATTGTGTTCATCGTAACATGCTGTCTATATAATACATAAGGAAGTACTAATCAAAAATAGAGTGAAATGTTTCATTTAAATATTAATATTTATTTTTCAAATGTACTATCACTGAAATAAAATAAATTAAAATTTTATTATAAAATAAATTAAAGAAGGTAAATTTTTAACAAAAAAATTAATTTTTATCATAGAAATATATCTAACAAAATAATTAACGGCATTAATTTATTTTAAAAATAATGATATTTTCTGGAATGAATCGCTTACCCATCATAAATTTAATAACCTTCTTCTTTACCTCATTGAGTGGCAATTTTCCTTTGTAGTATTTCTGAAGTTAATGATTTTCTATGAATTGGATGGATAAAATTTTATTTGTATCTTCATAATCACGTCATCATCATCCTATCTGCTTTTATTGTAAATTTAAATACAGAGGAGATTTAAATATTCTTCCAAATTTTTTTTTGTATAATTTAGAAAAATCGTAAATTTCATCTTGATGAATTTGATGTATCCTGTATTTAGGGTCAGACTTTATAGAATTCTATTTAATGTTACACCATCTATCCTGTGTAAATTATATTTTTTAGAAAAATATGGAATATAATGTATTGCATTGTAGAGTTTACTCTTACCAAATAAATTACCAAAAATCAAAATAAAAGTTAATACAGTAGAAGTCCACTGTAGAGAGTATGGCTTATAACAAGAGTATCGCTAAAGCGAGTGACGTTTTGCATTGGTTGGTCCACGTGTTAAAACATAGGGAGTTCCGCCAGTTATTACGAGTGGTCAGACCTGCACTATCCCTATAGCGAATAGATTTTTCCGTAGGATTCAAACACGCATTACATTGTCATCCCTTGCTAATCTACATTGTAATGAAGACTTTGTGATTTTACACCACAGACTTTTCTAGTGAATGACTGAACAACTTTTTTAATGAAATGATCTATTTTCAATGCATTTGTGGATGGATTGATACCACTACTTCATGGCTCATTTTAGCCTACTTTTGGTGCCGTTATAACTTCCGAAAGAGGTGAATTTAAATGACCGTAGGCTATAACGAGGGTGCGTTATAACGAGAGATTTTTTGTCATTAGTCAGCTCTCGTTATAGCGGACTTCTACTGTACATAATACAGAAAAGGTAAGCTGCCTCAATAGCAGTACAGCGTGCACAGCAGAGATTCTCATTCTAGAACGCGAGCACCGGAGAGTCATGCACAAGTAACGTGCTTTATAACTATGCTTGAGGTACATGCTTCTTCAGCGCTTTCTCGAGCTACTGTATTGTTACGAGCTTGTGCCAGTTATGGTATTTTTCCTCCAACAAGAGGAGATACTAGTTTTTAATAAATTAGTGTTAAAAGCACAAGAACATCACAGAGAAAAGAGTGTACAGAAACGTTAAAAAACTAATAAGATCAATGATAAGATTACCAAAAAAATGAATGGCCAAAGTTTCAATGTACCAAAATAGAAGTGCAGAACCAGGATGACAATCTCAATTTACATAAAGAAATAAAGGAGATGGCTGGAATATATAGAAAGGGAAGAGAAAGTAGAGGAGTCAACCAAAACAATCAGATAACTACTTACAATTAAGAAAAAATTGTGTTTGGCAGAAATTGAAAGTGATACATAATTGCTTAACTAACCCATCAATCAAAAATAGAAATGGTAAATCTATAAAAAAAATACTCAAAAATAATAAAGCGGTTGGTCCAGACGAAATACCAGCAGAGATACTCAAACTCCTAGACGAAAAGAGGCATTTCATATCTACATACGAGGTGCATTTAAGTTGTAAGGCTTCAAATTTTTTTTCTTTGGACTGGAAACAGATAGAAACACGCAGTTTGTTTTAAAATGAGCCGGTACTCTTTGTCAATGCATGACAGAGATGGCAGCATGACAGACTGAACCTCTAGCAGCATCCACGAGAATGAGAACCGTTTTCGATACTTAAAATGGCGATGTTTTTGTTACATGACCAGCGTTTAATCATTTGTGGTGTGATTGAAATTCATCGCCAGTGGAAGGAGACATGTGATGGAGTTATGGATGTGTTGAAAGTGCATTCATGGGTATGACAGTTTAAAGAATGCAAAGAAGGCATC
>WURS02062560.1:0-10638 GCA_011762765.2 Rhinocypha anisoptera | reverse complement strand
ATTTGTGGAATTGCAAAGTTTCATTTATCCTATCCATCATGAAGGAGTTCCACAGAGTAGAGCCAAGTATGATTTCCGTACTAGTTCTGCTCTTTTATGTGATGTCCATGTTCTTCTACTTTTGCCGGAATTTTTAAGAACTTTTTCACATCGCGTTCCATTTTTCCATTTAATTTTTCTATAATTTTTATAATTAATGGTAATTTTGCAAAATAATGGGGTATGTGTAAGAGAGGAACATATAAATTAATTTGTCTAAATTAGCTTATGAAGACGTCATTATTATCATTATTACTTTTCAACATCCGTCTTTAGCACCAAATCACCAATCATTCCAACCTTCTTTTTCCTGAGGGTGTCATTGTCCATATTACACATCCGCTTTAATTTTTTTTCTTAGATTTATGATTTCATAATGTTCCTACAAAGTTCTGAAACGTTTCATAATATTCAGGCTGATATTATTGGCAGGAATTAGTTATAACTTCTTTGGTTGGGTTCTAGTATTTATTTTCTCCTTTTTGGTTTTTAAGTTTTAAGTTCCCTCGTTATCATTCCTTTCATTCGTTACTATTTTCTCTCAACTATTTTTTTGACACAATGCGCTATTTTTATCAAGTTCCAATTGGTACTCCAAAATTTTTATTCGGCTCTGTTATCATACATACTTGACAAAATCAATTAATTTGTAATGGTAAAAATTATTTTAATGATAATAATAAATCTGGTCCCTATCAATTTTATTTAACTAAGGACTATTGGATAACATGTTCACGCCTATCTTGGGTCTTAATATGTTTTAGGGTATTTTTAAAAGTTAAGGATATTACAATTTTCAGTTACTTAACATAAATGCAATAGGTTCTTTATTAATATCTTTTTTTGATGGTTACCTTAGAAAGACTGAGAGAAGAAGATATATCGAAAGAAGTCATTGTTTTGATCATTGAATGTATGTTAAAGAATTTTTTATACCAAATATTTAAAAAAACTAACTAAACCTAATTCAAAAGTCCATAATCAAGTTACAAGCTGCAATAAACGTGAAAGTAAGCGGTTACCAAATTATGGAATTTATTTCATATTGTTTTTAGAAATGAACTGTCACAGTTTTCTGTAATCAGACACTTAAGTGCAAATATGATTTTCCTTTCCTCCTAGGGCGAAATAAATAAATATATGGATACTACTCAGACTTCAAAAGTTAAAATGTTCATGGTATATGTCTCAATCCACATGGAATTCAATAAAAATATTTAAGTCGTTTAAAATTACATGCAATGGATGGCATTAATCAAATTGTATGTTGAGTAACAAATTAGTACTGATTAATTAAGTACCTGTTAACAACTTCTCTAGATATTACAGCATCATTTCTAAACTCTTAACTTTTTGAACGCCATACTAAATAAGTTTTTAAATTATATAGTGTTATTCACTCCTTACCTATTATGTGAAAGCTAATTTTAACTGTGCACAAAATTTCCAGGATTGTCACACTTGAAGACATGACTGGAAAAGATAGGTTGTACGATATCTGATATTTATAGTACTGCCTCTAAAGCACATGAAAGAAGTTTACAACTGGATATATAAGGAATGTTTAGAATAGAGCTAGAAAAAGGAAATGGAGTAAGCAATTAAGATTAAATATGAAGAAAGGATTTTCTACGACCATTAGATTAGTCGGAACATATAGAGGAAATATATAAGCGAATAATGTCGAAATAATTTATATTCGGAGCTATGTATTACTCAGGCTCATGAGCATATACACAAGAATTGTCTTATGACAACTCATCAAACTGTTTTATTTCCTGCCAATTTTATTATATCTTCTTCAGTTCTCTGCTAATTCCATCAAATATTTGCCTATAGTCATTCTTTGCCTTATCGGTTCTTCCCCTATTTGATCCTATTCAGTAATTTTACTGAGATTTTACTATCGTGCATCAGGATGAGTTGAATGAACGTTTTTTTCATCATATGTTATTCGTAAATCTACCCTTTCCAACCACAACTGATAGGATAAACGATCTAATGATTAAAATTTTCAAAAATCATCTATCAGCTCACAATTTCATTTCTTCCAACTTTCCTTCAAGTTATACTAAGATTAATATTTTTTTAAAGAATAAATTTCCTGAATAAGGTATTTTTAACATTTCCTCATATAAATTCTTATACAATTAATTCATTATAAATATCTATTTCTTCTGTTACAATATGAACTTACATAATTCGTATCTTCCAATAGCCATAGAAATCTTCTTATTCCTTCTGTGCTGTTGAACTTGCTTCATTGTGGTTACTTAGATAGTAAAAAAATACTCGACGAGCTACTATAGTGAAGTTTCGACACTGGTTTAATTAATTTATTACTCTGAAATGGGTTTTTATTCTATTTCAGTTTACTATATATTAGTATAGGAATGTATAGAAGAAGGGAGATTTGGAAACAAAGAAGAGTGAAGGGAATTAAAAGCATTATTAGCTATGAAAAAATTCGTTAATAAGTTTATACGGTGAATGCTGAATAATATGTCAAGGTAAAGATCATTTATATGATAATATAAAGTACACAATCATATTAGAGAGACTTAAAAGAAGACTATTATGAACTTCCAGAGATGAATAGACAGATATAGCTACCAGAACCGACATTTCAAGGTAAAAATTAGTGATGAGTGAATTGTCAGACGAAAAATGTCAATTAGCTATTCTGTTGCTATTTTTCTATGCTATTAATTAATACTTTTTAGTTTATCTATCTATCTCATATTTATGATATATGCAAACACAGGTGTACTGGTAATGAAAGAAACCTTTATAAGTTTCTTCTTTTGGACAAAGGGATTTGTTAATTACATGCTCTTCTTTATACTTCCTTACGCTCAAAGAAATGACTTAATTCTTTTTTCACCTATTATATTTTTCCGTTCATTAAAAATGACCATTTCTGATGTTACAATGTGTTACTCACGCTATGAATAACTATGTCGTATAAGTACGATATTTAACAGATTCAAGTGGTTTGAATAAAAAATAGGATTTTAAAAAAATTGGGAAAATGTTTGAATTTAATTTCAAAATGAGATTTAATTTCAAAGTAATAGCATCAAGTGAAAGTTAATTTTGAAGGTTCAGTTTTTGTTATTATCGTTAACTGGTTCCATATGATTGGTTTACAAGCTGCCTTTTCATGAAGTCAGTCATAGAAAATTTCAGAATATTTCACTGAAAATGTAAATTCACTTTGCTGTTTATTTACAAATTAATTGTGTTTGGTAATACAAATTTATATTTAGCAACATGGTCAATGAAAATATGTGGACACTAACAAACACTAAAATTTATGGTGGAAATTTTATTAATTGAATAACGATGATTTAAAGTGATTAAGACTATTTAATTTCAGAATGAAATTAGGTGAATTAGCTAAATCTTCAAGTAAATATGATACACTTACATCAAATTCAACCTCAACATCAACATTTATCTCTTTTAACCTGTTCAAGTCAGGGTAAATTCTTAATTTATGGATATTACTTTCTTATGGTAAAACTTCGAGTGAATTTTACCACTCAAGTTTCAACTTCTTTCCGTCACAAATAACATTGAATCGAAGGAGTTACAAATGTCTGGGCGACATAGAAACAATTTTTAATTAGGCAAACACATTTCTGCAGTACTTATTTTTACTTTCATGAAACCTTTCAAAAATATTACACTGCGGCGTATGCATTCTTCCCGTTTGGTAAAATACTTGCCATGTTATGGAAGAGATAAATATTTTATAGAATATGGTCATCTTCTAAGATGATCCAAGTATGTTTCTTAGATGATCTAAGTATCCATATTAATTTCTTTGAATAAATCTATATTGTCCTGACTTTAAATTATTGTATGACTATGACACATTATTTAAGGCAAAAATGATATAATATATTGGAAAGATCCTGAGGAATAACGGATTGATGAAAGTAGCCATGATATAAATGAACTGAAGAAGTAGAAGTATAAGAAATAGGCGACAGAAAAATCTTACTTAGGAATTATGTAGGAAAAAAGAGATTATTACTAGACAGAGTAGAACTACTGTACATAAAAAAAAAGAAAAACCTATGTTAATGGTCTTGTAAACATACAATTACGTTCATTACAATGTCTTTAAGGGCTCAAAAGTAGATGCACCCGTTAAAAATGATAGATAAATGTAAATAAATCTAATAACTCATGATTTTTTCAAAAATATACTGGCCCATAAACGAAAATACCTCTCTCTTCTCCAGTGACTAAATTCATTCTTTTTTAAGACTATGAATGGAGGACATCCAGAAATTACACTTAAGATGGAAACAAATTTTCAAACCTCAGGACAGACAAAGCTCTATACTCATATCAATGAAATTTATTGGAGACACTTAATATTTCGATTTAATAGTGATATCCGTGGATCCTTTATGAAGGAAAAATATGGTAATCTTAATAAAATAAACTACATTTCCAGGTCGTTAGTTATTGAGTTTCATAGGTACATGGAACAAATATATTATTACATTAATAACATGGTCTGCTAAATAACCTATAACTGGTCCAAGTTTATTGTATGAGGACGCATGGCGATGTGCATGACCAAATGTTTCAGGTTTCATTCTAGTTGCCAACCCTATTTGACTAGATTTAAAAAATCTTTTACAAAGTTGAATTACCCAGGTTAGAGGCATTCCTTAATATTTTGTAATGTATATTCACTAAACATTGCTGAACAACATAAAAAATTATATTAATATATTTTTCACTGCAAATACAGCAATAAACGAACGGGTTTGTGTTAAATGTATAGATATAAGAAAAAGGAAAGTATATCTTGTAAGAAAGATAGTGTACTAATTACAAATCTGTATTCAACAAGAAGGAAAGGTTGTTTACTAGAAATTTGCATAAAAAATGAGGAAAATATTGATAAAATGATATTCGTGGAGTGCATATTTGTAAGGCTAGAAACATCTACGATTAGGAAAGTGGGCAGAAAGAGAATAGATGCATTTTAAATGTGGGCCAGGAGAAAGATAGAAGGGATAATTTAGATTGATAAGTTAAATGAATGAAGAGGTTCTATAGTGGGTGGACGAGGACAGAATACAGATGAAAATTAATAAAAGTGGGAGAGAAACTGGACTGTACACTTTTTAAGAAATTAGTAACTGCTGATTACCATATTAGAAAAATCGGTGGGGGGGAAAGATAGAGTAGAGTAAGAATGTTGGACGAGTTAAAAGGAAGGGAGGGTTAGTTTGAACTCAAGTAGAGGTAAATGAAAAGAATATGTACATTTTAATTCCATTTATGACAAGAACTTGACACTAGACAAAACAACAGATGTCTAATGAATAGACAATTGAGAAAAAACACATAATACTGCTGTCACCGTTAAAACTCGAGGGAAGTTATTAATAAATAATATAATGGGTTAATAATTTCTTATACGGTGTCTTACAAAGCTGAGTTTTCAACTCTAATACAATAGACACACATTTTTTGTGTGTTTCAAGATGTCATTCAACAATAGATGAGGGAACTAAGAAATTACACACAAGAATTAATTACATCAGATAAAACTTATAATGACGCCCACAATAAAATTTTCTATCACGGAATCAGGACCTCGTACACGTCGAAACCCAGGTCGTGCTACACAGTTTTACTGTGGGCAACTGTAAAAGTTTTTTCTCCATTAAAAAATCATGGATAGTTCTACAAAGTAAAACCTGAGATCGTTTCTTTGACAAATGGGGAAACAATCAAGAGAATAAATAGATATATCATTTCGAACACGTCTTAAAAAATTCCAATTGTGCAACTGTCAGACCAAGTTCAGATCGCGTACGGGTCATACTCCATTCCTACACGCTACAAGGACCTTTTGCCACCACGGGGAATGGAAGAAAGACAATGGGTAGGGGAAATAAAACGCCCTTACTCTCCCTCCTCCTCCTGTCCATCTCTACACATCCCAACCCCCCCCAAAAAAGGTCCTGGCATTATTTCCTTCTAACCACGCCCCCTCTCTCCACCCTCACGAAGTGCAGCCGTGAGGACCCTCCGTGGGGAGGAGCGCGATTGTGTTCTGACCCTCTCCCCTTTTCGGTGCCGGGTTCGAATCCCAGGAGCCGACATCGCGAAGCCGGGGACGGAGGTAATTTTAATACGGCATTGTGGGGGGGGGGGTGGAAGGGGGACGCTAAATGTCCCCTCTCCTCTTCTTTCTGTCTCAGTCCCTGTCTAAAGGGAGAGAAAGAGAGAATCCCTTGCAAGAGCACTTTTAGGGACATGCAGCCAAGGGAACGAGAATTGTCGAGTTGCACTACTCACTTGTGTAGGCACTTGTTTACCCAAATGAGGACGCCCTTCCCCCTCCCACCATACCTCTCACTCATCAAATTTATTCTATTATTTTAATGAAGCTCTCTGATATACTTAGCACGAAGAACTACTTCGCATTCTAATACACAGGAAAATAATATTTGTAAAAGTTTTGGATGTTTTTCATTAAAATTAGTATATTTAACTAGCATTTTAGAAGACATGTATCCAATAGACACCCGATAGACTGATGAAATTAATGGAAAATGCTCCTGCTACTTTATGCATGTATTTATTATAAGAAATATTTTTATATTGTTAAATTTTTAATGTATGGTTCTATCTTTGATGCATGCAACGCACTATGGTATTCATACCTGGCTGGGCATCAACTAGCAATTAATATTGTCCTCCTCTGATAATATTTTCCCATATTTTTCAACTTCATTAGTCATTTTTATAAGGTTTTGTAGACTATTTTCCTCTTAATTATTTATTCCTAGGTTTATAGCAGTTTATTATGCGTGCAAACAGAATGAATTTATGATTTTTATAAAAACTATAGTGTTCGTTTAAAGGCACATAATTTACTAATCTATTTACAGTTTACTTAATGATTTTACCTAGTTATTAAACGAATTCATAATATCCAATAATATACATAATTTACGTTGAAATTTGGCAGAATGGTCACTCTTCCGTCTGAATCTCATTCAACAAAAATAAAAAAAATCAAATCAATCCTTCTTTCCCTCTTCCTACAATCTATTTCTCGACCGGGATAGTTATTTTTCTCCCTCCCGCCACGACCTTTGAACCTCTCCGCCACCTTGTCCGTCTGTCACTTCGTACATCTGGGCAAACGATTGAAGCCTGCTTTACCTCCTCCTGTGCCCTCTCATCTCAACTGTCTCCGGCTTTAATGCTCCCGTTTCTCCGTGTGCATTTTCCTTCCGGCTTAATTGCACGCTGAGAAGGGGTTCGGTGGAGTAGGAAGGAAAGGGTAGGGTGATGTCTGCGCGCGCTTGTTTGGAAATTTTCGCGTTGTAAAAATGAGGAGAAGGAGACGTCTTTTTTGGCTGTCAAAGAAAGAGACGAGAAACAAGTGCCAAAAATAAACAGTAAAAAACACGAAGAGGATATGACCGCAGCTTAAAAGAAAAATCACTTTCAACACCCATTCAAGTTTTCAGATTTGTTTGGGAGAAGATAGAAGTTTCCCGTCTGTGAAGTGAAGAATTATTCACTTAGTATGCCACCACTAGGATAACAATTTCCATTTCAAAAATTTAATATCTCTTCATGGATGGAAGAACTTTTCCGTTCAAGTTTCGTTCGACTTTTAGTAATAGCAATCTGGCCTGGTTTAGTAGGGAAGGCAATTTGAATGCAGAGGTATTAGAGTGTTGTTCGCTTTAACCTTCCAAGCTCAGCTAAGAGAAAAAATATTTTTCAGAGCCAGCATTCATATAAGGACCAATATTTAAAATTTTCCCTTTTATTTTCTTCTTGTCTTTAAATTTCACTGCTGACTGAAAGGTGGAAAATTCAATCCACAGTGAAAATTCTGATGAAAATGCGTGAATTCGGCATTAAAATGGAATTAAATGATGAAAATTTTATATGACTCATTGAATCATATTGCCAAGCTAGTTCGAATGATACCTCGAACTACAGCGGTTTAATTTTTGAATATTCACTCACGTATATAAACTTGCATATGTATATATGACTGACAAAAAATTAGAAAAGATAAAATAAAACAAAGTATTAAAGAGAAAAAACCCATAATTTACTTACGAATAACTTCGGTAGGTGGTTTAAAACATAACTTTCTCATATTTACTCATTGTGATCAGGGTTTCTTGAACATCGCTTCCATCTAACCATATTAGATTTTTTTCTAACCACTCTTGTGTAAACAAATAGTTTTATGATAAAGTTAAAACCAATCGGACTAGAGTTGAAAAAAAACTTTATTATTGTAAAAAAACTGTCTGCATTTTCCCCATTCGCCTAAATTATGTATCAAATAAGCATTTAGTTAAATTGAACATTCGTATGATGTGTGTTTTGATTAATTCTGGAAAATTTGAAAACAGTATTCTTCAGAATTCAGATTGTTAAACTACTTAAAATACTAAAACACAGGATTTCAAAACTTCACAGTAACAATAACACTAATAATAATAAATAAAAATAACAATAATAATAAAACAAAGATTTCACAATAAGGGGTCATTCGAGCAGATACAGTCAAGAGTTTTCAATACTAGCTAAAATTGACTACCAAAATTTTGTGTGCCATAAATGACTACTTTGTGCGACCAAAATAAATGCTGTACTGTGTGTGGCGAAATAACAAAAAACGCTACGCTGTGTATGCCCAAAAAAAGAAAGAACTCCAGCAAAATTTATAAAGTAGCACTTTATAAATTTTGTATTATTTTTTCGTATTTTTATTTATTGTAAAATTTATAAAGTAGCACTTTATAAATTTTTTTAAATTAGTACTCCTCTATTATTTTTTGATCCGAAGGCAGTTGACTATTGGTCTCCAGCAGCTCCACTATTCCTTTACTAATCCTTAATGTTATTGCACCCAGATGGCTCATTCGCCGTAAAATATTATTTGATCTTCGTGGTTTTCCCTTGGTTATCTCCTTGCACCCTCCGTCTTATCTTGTATTCTTACTCGTTCCAAAGAGTTGTATTTTCCCAAGTGGTGAATTCCATTCATTCGGTTCAAATTATTTGCATAGTAACAATTTTAATCGCGCACTCACATTTATAATTGCCCCTACTGAAAAAAATATTTATTATCTGCCTCCAGGACGGCTCCAGGACAACTGCAGGTGTCGAGACTTTTCACCGAATCACCGATAAACTTGGGTGTTTAAAAAGTGTGTGTATTAAGGAACCCCTAAGATCTCGCCAGACTAGGACCAGTATTGGTACCGAGAAGTAATACACGCTCTTCTGGAGAGCTCGCGTAAAGCTAAATAAATGAAAGAACACTACTTTTAAAACGATCGGTTGACGTGGAGATGGAGTCAATACGATGTCAGGGGTACGTCAGAGGTGTGTGTTCCACAGTTTTAGGGAAATAAAGTGTGGTGAATTTTTCTTGAAAACTACTATAACTCTCGCCGGAAAATCCAGTACACACATTGCCACAACTCACTCATTCATTTTCCTTTTTCTCCCATTCACGTAAAAACACACCTCTAATACCACGTGCCTAAAGCTGCGCCATTGGCACTTATTTTGATATATATTCATGATCTAATTTCATATTTTATCGTGGGGAGTTGTACAATGTTTCACATTATGATTTTTACTGACCTACACAAAAATTAATTTATTGATATACTGCACCTACAACTAGATTTATACCAAGCAGGCACAAGTCCCACATTTCTTAACAAAAACCGCTATTATTTTTCTAGATTATTGTGACTGAAATCAGTAAAATTGTGAGTTATAATGTGCAATACGATGTCAACAACAATTTTTCAACATGATTTTAACTGAAGTAATTATGGAAGTCAAAAATCTTGGTGTAACGAGGAAAAATTTCCAGGTGCTAAATTCTCGAAAATTGAATGTTCAGAACGTTTTATTCCTATTTAGAGAAATGCAGACGTTCGAGATGCGGTAAAGGGGGTAAATGCCTTAGGAATTAGTAGTATTACGATTCGATGGAGGAGCAATCAACTGTGGAAACACTCAGTAATGGTGTACGGGACTTAAAAACCATGAAGCTTAGGGATATTCTGGCGGTAATGAAAAAAAAGTACATTGGTACACTACTGACGGTTCTACCAGCAATTTCATTTAGACAATCTCCATAACCTATCAAATTTAGTAGGACGGTTTTGATTATAACTCCGACCCGCACATCTATCTTAATTGTGCGCCACACATACCAGCATTTTTGGCTTAGTATGAAATTGATTAGTGTATTGATCGCATAATATCTGGGGGCTGCCTTTAAATACGCTGACGGTACTGGATAGGTCATTCATTGCTTTTATTCGATTGCCCAGGAAGTGGCCTGCAGTACTCCTTCTCATCCATCACCTGTGCTAAACTCACTCACGCAATACTTCAACGAAGACATATTACAAGTCGCATCAAACTACGTTAGATAAAATCACGGCACGTAAAATTAGGGGGATAAATTATAAAACGGATAGATATAAAATGTCATTGTTCGCTCGCACGATTAGAGATCAAAATAAACATGGTCCTGGATTAGTTAGGAAAGAC
>WURS02062549.1:0-10638 GCA_011762765.2 Rhinocypha anisoptera | reverse complement strand
TCTCTCTCTCTCTCTCTCTCTCTCTCTCTCTCTCTCTCTCTCTCTCTCTCTCTCTCTCTCTCTCTCTCTGTTTCTCTGTTTCTCTCTCTCTCTCTCTTTCTCTGTTTCTCTCTTAATCACTCACTCACTCAGTCATTGACTCTCTCTCTCTCTCTCTCTCTCTCTCTTTCTCTCTCTCACTCTCTTCTATCACTTACTCTCTTTTCCTCTCTCTCTCTCTCTTTTTCTCTCAATCTCTCACTCACTCATTCTCTCTCTTAATCTCTCACTCACTCACTCATTGACTTTCTCTCTCTCTCTCTCTCTCTTCACTTACTCAATTGCACACACATACACACATTCATTCACATAGACAAACACATCAATATACACATTGGGATAAGAGTAGATCGGTCAGTCCATCTTTCAATTCATCTCTCTCTCTCTCTCTCTCACTCTCTTTCTTTCTCTCACACTCTTGTTCTCTCTCTCACTCTCACTTTCTCCCTCTCTCACTCTCTCAGTTTTCACTCTTTTCTTATTTCTCTCTCAGTTTTCTCTCTTTCTCTTTCTCTAAATTCTCCCTCACTGTCTTCATCAAATCTTTAGCACCCCCCTCTCTCTCTCACTTGTTTTTTCTTTCTCAAATCTCTCCCTCTTTTCTCATCTCATCTCTCTCTCTCCTTCGATTCGATGATCGAGTTTGAACTGTAAACGGTACTAATTGGCCTCCATTACTAAGTTATGTCCCTTACTACTAGCTTGTTTGCCCAAAGTGTCCACTCAGCACTGGCTTTCAGAGGAGGGTGAGCCAAATAAGCACTAGAAAATCACTAGGACTCGGGGATTTTCGGAACAACGACGACAGAATTTGGTGAAGCTTTGTTTGCGTTGTCACTGTCACATGCACAAATACTCTTCTCTCTCTCTCTCTCTCTTACTCTCTCTCTCCCTCTCTTCTTTACCCATACTTTGAGTTTGCTGTCAATTAAGAGAGAGAGAGAGAGAGAGAGAGAGAGAGAGAGAAATAGACTAAAAAACTAATGTTTATGACAAAATATATTGGCCACTGGTAACAATATATAAAACTTGAACGCTTCTTATATCTAGTATATTTTTTGGTTATATATATTTACTATTATTGAATATATGAATCGATCAATTCGTGGAATAAAACACAAAGTGTGTTTTTTTAAAAAGCAAACAAACCAGAAAAGAGAAATAAAGTGATTTTTTAATGGTTAATACACACTTTCACTTACACTTACACTTTAATATTCAAAATACACATTTTTTTATGAAAAATCTTTATATTGAATAAGTAAGTTACTGTATCATATTTAAATTTTAGAGTAGAGTAAATTTGTAGCAAAAACAGTAGCGCTATCTATAAAACAATTATATATTGGAAATATACAGTGTTACGCCAAGTTTTACTTGCTTCACTTTTCACCAAGCAATCAAAAGCAGTGTAGCTTTCACAATATAAAAATCGAACTCTGCATAGTTCTCACTTTACTTCACTTTTCCATGTAAATTCGAAGAGTAAAACTTGAGGCAACTCTGTATACTGAAAATAAATGTCACGTTCAAACTGTTGTTGCAATTTGTATAAAATTTGGTTGTTGTTTGCAGCAAAGCCAAACAACTGTTCAAGTCAGGACTCGTTCCAGTGTGCCAATGGCAAGTGTATTCTCAAAATGTGGCTCTGTGATGGCGAGAACGACTGCGATGATGGATCAGATGAGACCAACTGTGATTCGGGTATGTTCAAAACATATTTCCACTCTCACTCACTCACTTTTCTCTCTCTCTCTCTACCTTCTCTTTCTCTACTCTCTCTCTCTCTCTCTCTCTCTTTCTCTACTCTCTCTACTCTCTCAACTCTCTCTACTCTCTCTCTTTTTCCTTTCACTCTCTCTCTCTCTCTCTCTCTCTCTACTCTCTATTCACTCTCTCTCTTTCTCTACTTTCTTTACTCTTTCTCTTTCTCTCTCTCTCTACTCTCTCTCTCTCTCTCTCTACTCTCTCTACTCTTTCTCTCTACTCTCTCTCTCTCTCTACTTTCTCTTCACTCTCTCCACTATCTCTCTACTCTCTCTCTCTACTTTCTCTTCACTCTCTCTCTCCACTCTCTCCATTCTCTCTCTTTCCTTTCTTTCTCTCTCTCTCTCTCTCTCTCTACTCTCTCTCTCTCTCTCTTTACTCTCTCTTTTTTACTCTAACTCTCTCTCTCTTTCTTTACTCTCTCTCTTTCTACTCTCTATTCACTCTCTCTTTCTCCCCCTCTCTCTCTCTTCCTTTTTCTATCATCCTCTTTCCTTCTCTCACTCTTACCCCCTCTCTCTCTCCCTCTCTCTCCACTATCTCTCTCTCTCTCTCTCTCTACTTTCTCTTCACTCTCTCTCCACTCTCTCTCTCTCTCTCTCTCCATTCTCTCTCTCTTTCCTTTCTTTCTCTTTCTTTCTTTACTCTCTCTCTTTCTACTCTCTATTCACTCTCTCGTTCTCCCCCCCTCTCTCTCTCTCTCTCTCTCTCACTATTTCTATCTCTCTCTCTCCTACTCTTTCTATCTCTTTCTGGTAATGAATATAGGAAAACATTGTAAACGGCACCAGTTTCGGTGTAACAACGCAAAGTGCGTCGACAAGCGAGTTGTTTGCGATGGTGTCAACGACTGTGGCGATCACACCGACGAAGATGCACTCGCATGTAGTAAGTGTCTTAAATTAGTCAATAAATATATGTTACAATTTATAAAAATTTATAGCTAAGCTTAAAACGTATTTGTTTGTTATTTCCAATAGATGGCGCAATTTATTTTTTAGTTTATCGTCGTGTTTTTCTGAGGTACACGCAAATATTTCCATTGTTTTCTTTTAAATTAGTTGTACCTCAGAAAAACACCATTGGTTGGTTAGCAGAGTTGTTAATGGAGGTCCAAATGAAAATTTTTAATTATTAACTTCTATAGACTCCATAGGTCGCCACCTAGCGGGGAACTGGAGAATCTATTTAACTTTTACTGTGCTTTAGAACAATTTTTACCCAGACCTTGGTTAACACCTCTGTTGGGTTAGAAAGTAGACTGTGCTATCTCCCGGTATAATTTTCTTGTATTAATTCAATTCTAATCTAAAATTTGAATTGTTCGTGCAGTGTTTCGAAAGCCCAACTGTCACAGCGATCAGTTTTCGTGTCGCAACGGGCACTGTGTAGAGAAGACAAAACTGTGCGATGGCCGAGACGACTGTGGGGACAATTCGGATGAAACTTCCTCTGATTGTATGTATATATGTATACTTATATATATAAATTCCCTTGTGTATGTTTATTTTTTGGGTGTGAGGGTTTTAATGTTTGGGTTTGTTTGTTTCCTGTCTGTAGGCGTATCGTGCTTTAGTACCGAGTACAAGTGCAAGAATGGAACTTGCATCACGCAAGAGTTGGTTTGCGATCGAAAGCGCGACTGTTCCGATGGTGACGACGAGCTTTCCTGTGAGATCCGATCCCAGAGGTGTGCTTCAGATCAGTTTGAATGTCACGACAAATTGGAGTGTCTTCATCCCAGTTTTGTTTGCGATCGAACAGGTAAGTGTTTTAGACTCAGTTATATCAGAGAGTTTGGTAGGAATGTGTGACAACATTGAGGGTTAGTTATATTGAAAGCACATATAGATGGCGTGTTACACTTTCAGGCCAATGTCTAATATATATCAGAGAAATTGGCAGGAAGGCGTGACAAAATTGAAGTTTAGTCCTATTGAAAGCACATATAGATGGCGTGTCACACTTTCAGACCAATGCCTAATATGTTTGTTCCAACGCGTTCTCGAGAATTTCGCATGCGATATAGGCTTATAAATAATATAATAGTTTATTAGTGTGCATGCGAAAGACTTATTAGTGAACTACATTCGACTTTTTACGTTGCGCATGCGTAGTGGCTTTTTTCTTCGCTTCACTCATGTGAGCAATGGAGCGGAAGTGAGAAACAAAAAGCACTGAAATGTGTTACGACGAATCCAGACATAGCTTCCAAAAATCTTCTATATAGGAATCGCACTCGAAAGCCAACCATAAAAGAAAGTTTTTAGAAAGTTTTAAAAACATTACTTGGATAGTGCCTTTTGTAAGAAACTCATAAATACACAGGGTTGGATTTTCTAAAATAAACTTTTTTGAATTTCACTTATTTTTTATATAAAATTTTAGTAAAATTAAATTTTTGAATTTTTTAGGAAAGAACTTTAAAATGTCAAATTAAAAAAAAAGTATTTTGAGTCAAAAAATACCCAACGAAGTGTTTAAAAGTGAATAATTTGCAACAATATGACATGTTATTGTTGATTTGAAATTGTTAATAATAATCTTATGTTTGCAGTGGATTGTTCGGATGGTTCCGACGAGCTCGACTGTCACTACGGGTGCAACTCGAGCCAGTTTGAGTGTGACAACCATCACTGCATTCCATACTCGATGCGTTGCGACGGAAGTGCCGAGTGTACCGATGGCTCCGATGAACGCAACTGTACCGGCTTTATGAGACAATCCGAAGTGGTCCCATGCTACTCTGGTCATCGGTGGGATTCTCAACTCAGCACCTGTGTTGATGTTGATGAGTAAGTTGGTTTTTTAGAGAATCGTTCTTTTTAGAGAAACAGAGAGAGGAAGAGAGAGGAAGAGAGGAGGGGAGAGAAGAAACAGAGAAAGAGAAACAGAAAGACTTGGTCTAGAAAGAAGAGAGAAAGAGAGAAGAAGAGGGAGAGAAAGAGAGGAAGAGAGAGAAGAAAAAGAGAAAAAAAGAGAGAGAAAGAGAAAGACTTGGTCTAGAGAGAAAGAAAGAGAGAGAGAGAGAGAGAGAGAGAGAGAGATAGAAAGAGAAAAAGGACTAGAGAGAAAGAGAGAAGAGAGAGAGAGAGAAAATTATTTGTTAAATTTTGCATTCACATTACTAAATTGGAGCGTTTTGTATTAATTTTTTTGTCATTAGAGATTGGCAGGAAAGTGTAACTAGATTTGGGGTTAGTTTCATTGAAAGCATATAGATGGCGTGTCACACTCTTAGGCTAATGCCTAATAGTTTAGAGGTTTTGTGGCGTTTTTTCTGTATTTGTTACAACGATTTAGTAAACTTTTCTTTAATGAGTTTTAATAAATTGATAAAACTTATTTTCTTTTTTTCATTAGATGCGCAGAAGACTACAGTATGTGTTCGGGTCAGCAGTGTATCAACACCGCGGGCGACTTTCGGTGTGAGTGTTTACCCAACTTCACCGTCCACTCGAAGCGTCACTGCATTCTAGCCAATACCACCATCAATCCGTATCACGTGATGCTCTACTCAGCGGGAAGTCGTGTCTACTTCCTACGGTGGTCGAAACCATTCAGCGGGCCTCCCTTCGTACACGAAGAATACGAGTTGGCCAAGTTTCAAAACTTCCCAGTGGTTTTTGATGTGAATCTCGAGGATAACTACTACGTAGCTTCAGGTCACGCGGGCCAGTTCTTCATTGATCGCCTTCTCAAAGACCGACCACTCGGACTCGAGGGATTAAAACTACCGAATGTACTAGTCAAGCAAAACTTTACCAAGATCAAATCTCTCTGTCTCGATTGGGTCAATCACTTGATTTACTTTATCAATCGATCCAAGATTGAGGTGATTAAGATCACCAAACCCGACCTTGTTTTTACTCTAGTTGACAATTTGGTTTCACCGGAAGATATCGAAGTGAATCCAATTGATTCTTGGTTGGTTTGGAGTGATTCCAACGCCAAGAATCCTACGATTGAACGTATCTCACTAGATGGAACCTCTCGGCAAGTGTTAGTCGAAGGAGAACTTCGAAAACCCACGGGACTTACTATCGATTTTCTGACTTCACGAATCTTTTGGCTGGATTCAAATTCAATTAACTCAATCCTGTTCGATGGCACCGATCGACGACAGGTGATCCAATCGCGAAGCAGAATTCATCATCCGATTGATTTGGATATTTTCGATCACGACATTTTCTGGTCCGATGATAACGATGATCTCAAGGGTGTGTTTACGATGGACAAATTTGCCCTCTCGGAAACAACGTACCAGCTGGTTAGCCGGCCCAGAGTGTCGAGAGTGTTGACACTGGAACAGTTTAAACAACCTCGAAATGGTCGAAAGGCTTGCGACTCAAAATGTCCCTATCTTTGTCTTCCGGATCAACCGAGTCACTGTATTTGTCCCGAAGGTTACACTTTCTGGGATTCGGAATGTCGTAATTTTACTGGTAGGTGGAAAACAATCTAAAGTTATTGAGATTTTAATAATTTATTGTTTTTTGCATGTGAATTTCAATAAAGAAACAAGCAAATCAGTTCGATTCCAGTTTCACCAGTTCATATTCTACCGCGAGTATTTCTACCACTTTATTTTGATTGTCATCGTTCTGGTTACGCTCGCTTTCATTGCACCTTACGTGTTTCGGTTCTTCTACCAGATTTTCACTCAAAAGTATGTACACTTTTTTTATTTGAAAATACTTATACAAAAATTATTATTTAACCAAATTTTGTGGGTTTGACGGGAAAGTGTGACAATGTTGAAAATTAGTTCTATTGAAAGCATATAAATACCTTCAGGCGATTACAATTTCAGACCAATGTTCAATAACAACGGATTCAAATTGATTAAAAGTTTGAATCTTAATGCGCATGTGCAAAAGTGTGACAGAAAAATAAAATTGTCAGAACAAATAACATTGAACACAGAAACTTAGAAGAGTCGTACACAAAATTCAAATTGGATTGGAATAAGATTCGAATCATAACACAAAAAGTTAGATTCAAATCAATTAAGGATTCGAATCACAACAACGAGAGTTAGATTCGAATCAGTGAAGAATTCGAATCTCAACAGTAAAAGTTAGATTCAAATCGGTGATGAATTCAAATCACAACAACGAGAGTTAGATTAGAATCAGTGAATAATTTGAATCTCAACAGTGAAAGTTAGATTCGAATCGGTGATGAATTCGAATCACAACAGGGAAAGTTAGATTCGAATCGGTGATGAATTCGAATGAATTCGAGTGAAAGTATAATGAATATAATTTGGTTTAGAACAAACCTAACTCCTCTTTTCGTTGTTGTTGTTTTGTTTGGTCAATCTCTAGAAGGAAGAGAAGCCGCGAGACTCAAATGTCGAGACTTACCTCACAATCAAGGCGTTTCCACCTGTGGAGCTAACCCTACGAGAGCACGATAGCACTGTGCTTCAGTGCGAAGTATCGGGCACGCCCACTCCCACTATCTACTGGCTTCGAAATGGCAAAATGATCGGCGAGGTAAGCTTTCAAAAAAAATTTCAACTACAAAAAAATCGGATTAGAACTCGAATCATAACTGAAAAAGTTAGATTCGAATTGGGACCAAATTCGAATCACAACAACGAAAGTTGGATTCGAATCAGTTAAGCACAGTGGAAGCAGCATAACTCTCACAGTACAAAAACGTGGGTGACAGAATACCAAAAATGACAGAACATAGAACATAGAAAACCACGACCATATTATTCCTTAATATATAGGAGAAATTCAAATAATAACTGAAACATTTAGATTCGAATTGGGTAAGTAAATTCAAATTCGAACAACAACAACAACAAATTCACTTACTTTTTCCAATGTAATAATATAGGTTAATTAATTGTGGCAGAAAATAAAGAACTTTCTATAACAAATTCTAAACTTCAGCATTCTGTCTAATCTAAATATATATCTATATCTATATAGGGAAAAGTGGAACAGGAGATCGTGGGTGGCACTGGAACCATGCTGGGTCTGCGCAAGGTTAACTCACGTCTCTATCTGGACTGTGTCACCATGGAGGATGACAAAGCGATCTACACCTGTGTCGCTGAGACCACTGTGGAGCAGAAGATTAGCAAAACCCTGATCAAGGTTATCCGGGCACCGAGTCACGATGACGACTTCTACCGACAATCCAACGGACTGGCCAGTGTCGCCATGGGTTCACCCTTGGAACTCTCCCCACAGTGTCTCAACAAGAAACTTGGAAGTAAGTGGAACATTTTACAAATTCAAAAACATAGCTTATTCGAAGGTTTAAACTCAATATATCAACTTGTACAATATATTGCTTACATATTTTCTTCTTAGATCAAGCTTATAAATAATTAAAAATGTTTTTTTGTATTATATAACTTATAACAAGTTGCTTGTGACTTTAAAAGGTTAATTCCTATCTAATGATACTAATGATACCAGCGATTCAAGTGATTTCAGGTCTAAACCGTTTAGTAGTTGAATTCTTCTGAAGTATTTCGAGAACTGTTAATCATAGCTTTTTCTAAAGTTTAAACTCGATATTTCAGCTTTGTGCAATATATTGCTTATTACATAGATTTTTCCCCTTAGATCAAGGTTATATATTAAATTAAAAAATATTTATTGTACTAACTTGTAAGTGACTCTTAATAGATTAATTTCTAACATTTTAAGTTTTATTATTCAGTTTTAAACTCTATGATAGTTTATTTTTTTTGGAATTTTTTACTAGAAATTTGAGTTAAGGCAAAGTGATAATTATTTAAAAGCTGTTTAAGAAGGTTAAAATTTAGTCCAAATTAGATGCAGACGAGATATAGAGTTACCCACACACACAAATCGAGAGAGAGGAAAAACTGGGCTGAACGTTTTAACCAGGAATGGAACAAGAGGAAGAGAGAAAGAGAGAGAGAGAGAGAGAGAGAGAGAGAGAGAGAGATACTAGATTAGGACAAGATAATTTACTAAGAGAAATAATAAATAGTTGGCCAAGGAGGAAATACCTGTGAAGTACATGAGAGAGTGAGTGAGTGAGTGAGAGAGAGAGAAAACAAATGTATATACGATGCATAATATTATAATAAAAACCAGTTGACACCTGTGAGATCAGGTCAGTTAGACCATGAGACACCACTTTTGTCTACCAATCTCTCTTTCTCTCTCTCTCTCTTTCTCTCTCTCTCTCTCTCTCTCTCTCTCACACGCACACACACACACACACTCCAATTGGCTAGTAGTGCATCAGTTTTTTTCCTAACTTTTTTACGGAAATTTTTAAATTTCTTTTTCTTCGTGCATACAAATTAAAATGAGTTTAGAAATTAGGTTAAAAAGTGGATTTAACTATATATTTAAAAGAAGAAAAAAATATTTATGACAAATCTCAAAATGAAAGTCTATATAGATATAGGAGACTTAAAAAAATATTTTTTTTGGTTGAGCGCACATGCGCAGTTTTTGAGATAGAAAGAGGGAAGCAAATGAATGTTTAAAAATCAATTTTGCTTAATATATAAATTTAAATTCTTATCACATATCACTATTTAGATTTGAAATTAAGATTAGGTTAGAATAAAAAAATAAATAGAAAAATAAGTGAGATTGAAAGAAAAGAGGGTATTTGGTATGCATGAGAGAGAGAGAGAGAGAGAGAGAGAGAGAGAAGAAGAAGAAAAAGATAATGAGAGAGAGGCACCTGTTCAACCCTTGCCCTTGAAAACCTTAAGGTTCTCTCTCTCTCTCCCTCCCTCCCTCTCTCTCGCTCTCTCTCTCTTTCTATTCATTCATTCATCTACTCTCTCAAAATGATATTGATCTTAATGGCACATATATAGTGTCAGAGTCAATTAAAGAATTGAGCTTCTTTGCGGCATATTTATTTTAAAAAGTGAAAGAGAGATAGAGATAAATTAAATAGAAGGAAAGAGATGAATTGATAAATAGTGAGAGAGGGAAAGCAAAAGAAGGAGAGTGAGAGTGAGAAAGAAAAAACTTTTTTTTATTTTTCACCATTCAATTGATTAGTCAAAGTGGCAGCATAAGTTGACACTTGTTGCAAATTGTTGCCCAATTTATATCTATATTTTTCATTTATATGTTATTCATTTCTCTCTCTCTCTCTCTCTCTCTCTCTCTCAATTTGTTGATATAATTATTACATTGTCATAGGTTTCTTTATTTATTTCTATAATTATGTTAGTGTGACATTTAATGTTGAGTTAATTGAAGAAGTAAAGAGAGAGAGAGAGAGAGAGAGAGTCAGAGAGAAAGAGAATGAGAAAACATTGTTTCATTGTTACCATTGATATGTCAATTGATTGGAATTTTTGTGGGTTATATATATATATATATATATATTTGAAATGAAAATGGAGAAAACAAAGTAAGTCTGTCAAGTCGGGTTGTTTATGAGAGTTTATAAATAGAGAGAGAATGAGAGAGAGAGAGAAAGTTTGGTACACTTATCTTGGGATGTTCGACTTTTTTTGGGTGGTAAATTGATATGGAACCCACATATTGGGCAAAGTGTGAATGTGTTCTCTTGGGAAGTGAATGAGAGAGAGAGAGAGAGAGAGAGGGAAAGAGAGAGAGAGAGAGTGACCGAGAGAGAGAGTGACAGAGAGAGAAAGAGAGAGAGAGGAAAAGAGAGAGAGAGAGAGAGAGAGAGAGAGAGAGAGAGGGAAAGAGAGAGAGAGAGAGAGAGAGAGAGAGAGCGAGAGAGAGAGAGAGAGAGAGAGAGAGAGAGAGAGAGGGAGAGAGAGAGAGAGAGAGCGAGAGAGAGAGAGAGAGAGAGAGAGAGAGAGAGAGAGAGAGAGAGAGAGAGAGAGAG
>WURS02062539.1:0-10638 GCA_011762765.2 Rhinocypha anisoptera | reverse complement strand
AAATTCTTCTCCTCCCCCCCCCCCCCCCCCCCCCCCCCTCCGATAAAAATTGCAAATCAAAGCATATGGCTGAGCGTATAACCATAACCGAAACTGAATCCACACATTATTCCGGTGGCCTTACTCCCAAAAAAATCGCGAGAAGAAAGTGAGGAGGCATGAAGTAGCTGCCCCTTCTCAACGTTCGCACGAGAAAAAATGTAGCACGCGGAGCAGAGGACGATTGAAACGATAAATTGGATCTCCCCATGGGAAGGGAGTTACATTCAGTGTTCGGGATCAATTAAATCAAGTTCCAGAAAGGACGTTGCGCATTCCCGATTTTGACAGCACGACGATCCGTAAAAGTAAATTACCATGGTTCTCTTACCAATACAAAGGAAAAAGCGGAATTATTCGTGCAAGTTACCACACGAGGAAGAAATCGGTACACTGATGAACGCAATGGTCCCGTAACAGATTGTTGCGATTAAAGCCTGTTACACGCGACGCCATTTCTTGGACCAGAATTGGTACAATAAAATGCCCGCCATTTCTTGCGTCGTGTGTCGTAGCGAATTCCTTGCCATCTGGAGGTGGCAACAGTAGTTTCCTGCCAGTTGCATAGGACAGAACGTGTTCTATTTCCGCCATTTTTATTGTACCAGTTGTGAGAGTTTATGTGATACTCGGCAACTAAAATACATCATTCAAGGTTGGTATTCCGTTTTATTTCCATTTAAAACTTACTTAATTATTTTTATCGCATATGTTGATGTATAATTAACATATTTTAGTTATCACTAATAATGTGTAAAACGTGTTAGGGAATTGTTAGTAATGGTACGTACGAATCTCAACTACTTAAGAACAGCGTTTAGTTAGTATACTCTTTAATTTCGGTTTAAAATGTATTTTATTGTTTTAATCGTATATTTTGATGTATGATTAACATATTTCAGTTAAAGCTAATAATTAAATAGTGTGTAACACGTGTTATAGAATTTTTAGTAGAGTACCGTGCGAATCTCGATCACGGGAAAAGAGCATTTAATGTTAGTATTATTTTTAATGAATCCGTTTAAAGCGTACTTCATTATTTCTATCGTATATGTTGATGTGTTCGCCATTTTCATGCAATCTATGGCACCGACCTCTGGTAGCGTGTGTACAAACTTCATGCAATTAGTTGCGCCAAGAATGGTGCTACAAAATTGAGGCAATTTCTAGTACCAATTCTGACCCAAGAAATGGCGTTATGTGTAACCGTCTTAACAGGGGGATTAAAAAAGTCAAGTGAAAAATTGAAAGCCGAACCAAAAAGTTTGGATTTAATTCATACAAGTGAATTATTATATTTTTCAGAATTCGATAGCAATGAAAGGGTTCCTTTCTTTGATCAATTTCGACTGTAGGTTACTTTCAATTTTGAAAAACGAATCATTTATAATTACTGTAGCTGCTTCTCGCTTTCTTTCGATGCTTATCCTGAAGAATTTTGTCCTCTTGGCAAAAATTAAGAAAATTAGCGAAGGAAGGAGCAAACACGACTCTGACGAAGAACGCATTCTGCCAAGAATGAAATCTACTAACGCGAAGGTGGAAATCTGAAGCTACATGTAATGATGCCGAAAACAAAATGGACGAATTCAAAATTATCTGTAAGATTGCAATATGTGTAGTAGTAGCAGTAGTATTTTTGTTTATAGGGTACGTTAACGGCACAGGATTAAGCACCTCTTCAATGTCATAGTTGAAACCCTAGTTGGACAAGCACAGCACTCATGCTCTGGACGGGACTCGAACACGCGACATCGCCGACGAGAGAGCTACCCCCAGGCTAACCCAGCCGGCATTCTAAGAAAATTACCGGCTGACGATTAACCGATGAAAAATCATATGAGACAAACTTATTAAGTCTTTTTTTTAGTTATGAGGATGTGTTGAAAGCAATCGCTGAGGTTAAAGCAAAAGACAATAATTGAAAATATGGACCAAGGATGAGAGATGTGAAGCAATTAACGATTGACGTTAGAGACCAAAATGTACGTAGAAATGGATATGAAATAATAAAGGGGCGAGTGAAATCTACCTTAAGGTGTTGTAGGAAACAGTTTTAGGGGCTAGTTTGTGGAAGTTTTGAATCTTCATTTTCATAAATGGTAACCACTAGGTATGACTTCCACATTTAATTACTAGCCAGCCTAGGTTTAAGTACCTCATGGCCATAAGAATAGCATAAGGTATTGAAACCTGGTTGTGTAAATAAATAAGTGGAAATCATACCTAGTGATATTTATTAATAAGAAAAAGTGATCATTTTTTTAATAAGAAAAATCTATGGTTTTGAACTACAATGAAAGTAGTTGCATTCTCCTAGCTTCAAAATTATTCAACTGCAAAAGTTACCCTTTTCCGGAAAGAATAATCATCGAAATAGAGTTAAATATTATAATTAACCTCTATCGATAAAGGTTATAACCCTATCTTCGATGTACCTGAAATGCCTAGGAACTCATACTAACGGGAGAAAGACTGGGTCTAAACTGCACTATGTACCTACTGTACAACTACGATACTGTAATTCAAAATGAATAAACTTGGTAAAAATCATATTCTACCAACTAAAAAAAGGTATTGACGAGAAATAAGATTACGTACTTCGCTTTTTTCCACTAATATTTAGGCGCAAGTTGTTTCAACGCTACGGCGTTGTCTGAAGTAGCGAGGTACCTCAAGATGACGCCGTAGCGTCGAAACTAGTTATGCCTAAATAAAAATCTTAGTGAAGTAGGGCGAAGTAAAAACAAAGCAGGGGGAAGTAAAAAAATCTTAGTGTAAAAATACGTAGTATGTAATCTTTATTTCTCAGAAACGGATTTCCAGAGAGTTCGGCCTGAAAATATCTAAAGTTATTGACTTTTTTTTGTAAATAATATGACACTTAAAGTTGCCAAGTATAAAATCTTTTATCCTTCCCGCATAATTCATTTTTATAATTTCTTTTATTTTGCGAGGGGTTTCCATTTTGTCGACAATAGAATAGGAATAAATCCAATAACAACTGAGTAAAGAAGGAGCTGTTTCGTGAACACAATGTTGCTGTAAGGAGGTTGCAGTAACAAGGAGGGCGTTTCCTGGAAGAAATACGCCAATGTTTCGATACACCGTAAGGAGTGATTTTCTTTCTTGATGCATTCGTACGGTTTCCTAATCCTCCGGGAGTGAATCGATATTCCTGTCTTCGTTCAGACGCAGGCATTTCCCTTTCGGCCTTTTCTTGCTTAAGGGAACTGGACATGGCGTTCGTCCATCATCTCCACGGAGTCGGGTATTTTAAAATGCACGAGAATGGATTTCCATCGCTTCCCAATCAGTATATCGAACACTTATTTGTTATTATAAAGGAGGAACAAGTGAACTTGTTTAAAAAAAAGGATCAGACTGAATATTGAAGGATAAATATGTATAACTGTTAGCTTTAACATTATTTTAATCTAAGAAACTGATAGTAACAAAAACATTTAATGTTGCGTAAAAGTTATAAGTCAACTGGACCATCAAAACCTGAAATTTTATCCCACTATTATAGATGATGTAGTTTACAGCGTTACTTTGTGGAGCGATCCATGAATTATGTAAAGAAAATTGGCACGTTGTAATTTCCACATAAAATATTTATTTCACTGTGGAGACAAAAAAAATTGAAATAAATATTGTATGTGGTCATTACAAAGTGCCTATTTTATTTAAGTCCACTATTATAGGTTTTTCTTTTTTATTAAAAACTTATTTTTCCAAAAATACATCAGGGGTCGTCATATTAAAAACCATTTGGTATTCGAGCCATCTTGAGTTTCATTTTTTCACTTTTTGTGAGGAACACTATGCACGCTAACATGAAATATTTCAAACTTATTGTGCACATTAACATTTAAAATGTTATAAATAAGAAGAAAATAAGAGAGAATGAGTATTAAATAATCAATCCCGAAAGCTGTTTAAATATTTCTCAATTTAAAATACATTAAGCTTAAAATTCCAGATTGTACTCAGACGGTCAAAATGTAACTTCAAGGTAATTAAATACGTTATTGATAAATAAAAAAGACTGTGTGTATATTCTGGGGCTTTGAAGAAGGTTCATTACAACTTTCGACGCCATTTTTGAATGTTTGAATGAGTAAAAGATCGTCATCTAAGATAGTATTATTATATCATACCATCCATCACATTACCAAAATAATATACTTTGTTCAGTAAAGCCCGTGGCTCAGAATACCACTGAAAAATTACACCTTCGAGTCGTTAGAGAGTTCGCAAACAAATTCTTAGAACATTTTCAGCTTTCTCCACCATAGCTCCACTTCTCCCTGAAAAAAACCCTTTTGTGTCATTCGTTACTACTTTCCCCTCTGTTCCTTACGCTAATCACTCCCAGGGACATATTGAACTCTGACATGCTTCGCATTATTCCGCACAATAGGATGCGGAATGTCTGCACATTAGAGGATTTTGATTTTCTGCTCTCGGAACATATACATAAAAGAAATCACTCTCTACATAATGTAGCAACCATCAATTATGTTGGTCCAACATTTAAAATAAATTTTTAAATTTTGAAGCAGAGGACAACTAATTAATTGCATTGAAACGCACTACTACGGCTTTTGTTTGCTTATTTTCATTGAATCAGGTGTACAGTTGTCATTTCGTCAGTTCGTAGTTCTAGATCGTATCAATTTTTTTTACAGAAAATGGGTACTCTTTCAAACCTGAAACCCCTTTTCGCTAGAATAAAGTGTTAAGAGCACCACTGAACTTGTGCATGAAACTGAGATAATTATGGAATTGTTTACTAATGTATAATCCCAGTGCTTCTTCATGATTCTTGGGTATCAGTAGATTTTTATATAAGCAAAGAAAAATTGCTAGGAGGAGATAAATACAAAATGTTATGAATTACACTAGGGATCAGTGTTTCTTATCAAATAGGGGTCTTATCATATGGGGTCTTATCATAGGGACATCTTATCTTAAGGGGTCTTATTATAGGGACATCATATGGGGTCTTTCAGGATTGGAGGATTGTTATTGATGAGACATGATGAAGTAACCAATAAATTTTAATATTAGATCCTCAGTCTTTATTTCTTATTCCTTGAAAATTAATAAAAGAGACAAGCCCAGGTTGCACTTTGTGGAACGAAATCTTATTTATTGTAAGAAAAACTTACACAAACATCCAGTTGATTTTAAAGAGCCAGGTGATTTCGAGGAAGACACGGGGCCTATTCATGATTTGGCTGTAGGCAGCGATGAATTTTCCTTTGTTAAATACAAGTTGGGGGAAAAGGTTTTATTTGGAAAATTGTTGAGAATACAAATAAGTATGCAGAACAACTCCAACGTTCTACAAGAAAGGTTGACAAGGAGTGGGTTGACGTTACATACGACGAAATGGTGTCCTACATCAGTGTGCTTGTGTACTTGGGTATATATGATCTGCCAGAAAGCAGGAATTACCAGCATAGTAAAGACTGTCCAATAATTAATAATTGTATGACTTTGGAAGTTCCGTAGTTGTGATTTAACTCTGCGCAAAGTAGGCTGTTTTCTCCAGTACCACCAGGAAAACGAAGTGGACGTAGGAAATTAAATACATACTGAGGTAATATAATATAAATTCAATAAATCAATGCATGACTTACAAATTTCCTTATTTATAAATAAAATAATTTATTAAAAAGGGAATAATTCTCTGCTCAAAGATACAACGTTCATTGGCTTCTCATCGCATCGAAAAATAGGTCTGAAACTGGAGCAAGTGGATATTTAAATTTTGTGCGTGGCGGGGGATATCTTACGGCCGGTTTCGGGAAGTTTATGAAAGAAAGGGTTAAAAAAACTATTTAAGTCGAAATCCGGGTCTTGATAATTTAAAAAAATCTACTGTGGACGTTTGTACAAGTTCTGCTTACAATAAATGTTGAATGTGAATATTTGTTGGATATTTAAATACTATATATAACCCACAGTTGCCAACAAGATCTACTATAATTTTAAATAAATACCTCTCCATAATCATACGTTGCAATATAGTATAGTTTGATATCCAAGTTTAAAAAGTGCTATTTACATACAGTGCTGTTTAATTCTATTGATATTAGCTTCTGCGTGACCGAAAGGGGATTGAAATAAATGTAATTTCACGAGATAATTGTGTGATTGTGCACGCTAAGAGCTGTTGAGTTCGTAAATATAAATTCTTCGGGCGTTCTCAGTTTACTCCGCCATAGTTCCGGTACTCCCTAAAATGAACGCTTTTTTGCTATTCCCCACTGCATTCGCTACGATGCCTTGCGCTAATTACCGCCAAGGGAATATTAAGCGCCGACAGCTGGCCTATGATTCGCTTTATTCCGCACAATAGGATGCAGATTGGTCGCATATTACGAATGTTTTGTTATTCAGATCTCGGACCGTACAAAACGAAGGAATATCTGACTACGTATTTCCTACCTACGCGTAATTAATGCGCCACAAAATACTTATTTGGGATGCTTGATGACAGCGATTCATTATCGGATGGGAGAAATATCGCCACTCTCGCGTTTTAATCTGATTCCTCGCGGGAGGAGAGAGAGGAGGAGGCTGAGGTGGAGTTTAAAAGAAGAAAGGACCAGTGCGCCGCCATCTCTGGAGAATTAATGCTGGAAACGACCGAGAAAAGATTGATAGCGGATCGAGGCAGTGAAGAAAATGAGTCAAATGCGGACTGGTGGCGAGAGGATATCGTACATCATAAAAAGAAGGAACAGGAGATAAAAGTCTTCTGATGGCGTATGCTTCTACTAGGCATCGTATCAATTTGAATGTCAACTTTTGAAGCCAACTAATTTTTTATTGTACATATTCTAGATAAATATATTTACAAACGTTGAATATAATGAATTGTTAAAATATACGAGTTTTGTTATCAAAATTTTATTGGTACTGAGAAATGGATAACAATACCAATGAAATGGCGCAGGATAATGTCGCAATACATCGGTAACAACGAACAAATACCTTATATAAAATAAAATAAATGCGGTCTGAACTTTGAAATATAGCTCTCTTCATTCGGTAAATTCCGCTAGAGGCAAGCCAAAAGACCGAAATCATCAACTTTTATGTTGGCATGATGAATAAAAAAAGTAAGAGATCACCTAACATAAAATCTCTAAGCTTGATAAATCTCGTAATCTCATTAGGTAATCGAACCTTATCTTAATGCCTTTCAAAATGCACATTTTAACAGCGAAAATTAAGCAGTAATATAATTAGAAATACAATTCTGGTATGCTATAGGAACAGCGAAAGGGCTACACTACACAATGTTTAAATTCTGGCTCAAAGGACAGGAAAGGCTAAAAAGAGGGAGGTACGGCATTTATTGTATTTAGTTAACAAGAAAAAAAATTGTATCATTCATGGGTGTAGTTGGGATGGGTTGGGTTTAACTATGATGAAATTCATGCTCAGCGGAGAGTAATGAAAAATTAGAATGGTATATATTGTTCAAAGTTATTGTATTTCGAAATAAAATATCTGTGGATAATAGTGTCCTGTGTCATCATTTTACGATGATTAATTATATGATGATGATGATTAAGGGTAATCTACGGGTTAAAATAGGTTTTTGATGAGAATGAGCTTAGGTTGGCCGCATAACATCTAACTATAACCCCTCATCAAATCTGCGTAATTCCTACACCCTATCATTCTGTCCAATATCCCTATTCTCTTCCTACCCCTATCCCGCTTACCCAACATTCTGCCCTCTATTACAACCTTTAGCTACCCATTGCCTTTGAGTACCCCTTCCATCCACCTTTCCTGTATTTTTTGGATCTCTCGCAGCAAACGCCTCTCCTCCCCTATCATTCTCAAAATTTCTTCGTATGTTTTCCTCTCTGTCCACTTCACCTTCTCTATCCGTCGCCAAACCCACATTTCGGAAGACTCCATTCTAAGCTCGTCATCCTTCCTCATGGACCAGGTTTCGGATCCATATAATGCCACGCTTCATATTAGGGTTTTTACAAATATTTTCTTCAAATCTTTATTTAGGGACCCTCTCAATAGCTCTTTCCTTTACTCAAAGACATATTTTGTCTATGAAATTCTTCGTCTGATATCTATGACACTACGTCCATTTTCCTCTATAACGCTTCACTAATAGAGTAATTATATAATAAAGATAAATAAAAATAAATAAATATAATAAATAGTCTACGTAAAATACAGAATTAATAAATATGGACCCACAAAATACACTGCACAATGGACGAATCGCACATTTGCTAGACATTAAATGGGAATCCTTTTAACCTATGAATCGTCTTTCCTAATCTTATGTTTTAGGACATGTGGAAGCGCCACCGAAAATTTAGCAATTATTTTAGGAGTCTTTTTTCTGTGTGCTCCAAGGATCAAGGGTTCAAGTGTGCCTAGGTCACACACAAAATTTAAAACGCATAAAAGAGGACAAACATAACACCCATGGCCTAGGTCCTAGGCCTAGGCCATGGGTGGTTTTGCCTTGGTTCATGCGTTATAAATGTTGTGTGTGAGGTATTAAATGACCCTATTCTAGCACTCTGGAAACAATAATGTTGGGATACCATTTTTTCTGCCACACCGCCAAATGTTCCCTTAAAAACTCTCCGTAAAGTACAATGTGCGCTAGTCCAAAAGATGACCCAATCAGATGAGGGACCAAATGCATGCACCATCTCAACTCTCTCCATGTTCAGGAAATGTACACGAATCATTAAGGCGGACCGCAAACGGACCAGAATCGAACACGACACCATCTCGATTAATCCGGAATTCATAGGTTCCGTGAATACGATGCGCGCAAAGGATATCCATTATCGCGAGTCCGCTAGGCGCTCACACGCAGACCCGAAGGAAGAGGAGATTTAACGACGGGATTGATGGGGGCACAATATTTGTTATTTTTTTAAAACTCACTACCTCTAATAAAAACAGTTACATTGCCCGCAAAATTTTCAACGGGAAAAAAGGAAACATTAAATCGAAAACTCATCTATTTTAGTACCTGGATTCCTTAGTAGTTGCAAATCTTATTATAAATTTTTACATTATTGTTAATGTTATATATATATATATTATTGTATGTAGATCAAGTAAATAAAATTAAGGTGTTTTCTGATTTTTGACTGTCGTAGAATAACCGGCGAGTATTCTTCCGAGGAATGCGGTCATTCGGGCCGTGATTGAGATAATAATAACACACATTGAGCATTTATTATAGTATTACGTACACATAACTGTATTACATACACATAGAAATAACAAATGTATTTTAGAAAAAGCAAACAACAATTGGAATTATCATTCTGAAAGGCTTCAATGATCTGGGAAGTATTCCTTAAATAGAATATCATAAAATTTCTATTTAAAAATGACCAAAGAACGAGCTTTTCTCAAATCGGTTGGAATAGTGTACCATAGTTGCGAGGCGGCCACGGCAGACGGCTCGTGGAAGGCAGTGGTTCGGTGGAACGGGAATCACAGGCTCCTTGGTTCTGTTCTAGTGACCCTTTTATGCGATGTTAACCTTGTAGTAAAAACATGTCAGTTAGAAGAGAAGGCTCGATAATAGGAAAAACAGAAAACGGAAAATTCCCGAGTAGGTATGCACGACACGTATGGGTATTCAAACAACATAATTTTTTTATAATGGGGATTAAGATACACATCTTTGCTAATATTAAAGATGTACCGAATGTATGAATCAGGAAGGCGCTGCAGCTTAAGGTTATTTTCAACCATGAAGTCATTATAGACCATCTATAATCAGTAACCGTGACAACAGCAATCGAAATTTGGGAAAAATTAACGATCTTACGAGAAATTGTCGGGTATGTAAAGGCGGTAGGATTTTATTCACCTAAATTTGGTATAATAATTATGTAGTCTCTATTAATCGGGCGAAATTAGGACATCATGTTCCTCTCTTACATTTAAGCTTTAAAATTTGAAAAATCTGATTATTCCATAACAAGTTATCAAGTTTGTGTGTGTGTGTGTGTATATACCGAGATTGAGTACGGTTTTAACATAAGGCAGCTCAACATCCAAGAGAGTGGGGGGATTGATGCAGAGAGAATATCAAGAGAGGAGTGGCGAGAGGGGGGGGAGAGAGGGGGGGGGGGCGGGGGGGGGAAAGGGGGGGGGGGAGGAGGGTGACGGGTCCTCGCTTCGCTGGACGCGAGCAGTACTCTTTTTTTTATTCCAAGAGAGAGGATAATGCAGAGGGGAGGCGGCGGCAGGCGTCTGGCCGGTCTCTCGTCGGTGGAGACTTCCCATTACATCGAATTTCCGGGAAGAAGTGCGCGAGGAATCTGACCACACCGGGGGAGGTCTGGGAGGAGTTGAGTGGGGAGGAGAGAGAGAAGGGACAAACACACACGCGCACACACATGGGCTTCCGCTTCTCTCCGCAATAATGCGACCACCCCCTCCTCCCATACCAAGGGGGGAGGTGGGTGGGGAAAGGGGGTCGTGCTCTGGGAACCGGAGCCCGGAAACACCCTCCCTCTCCCCCCTGGTGGCGGGAGGCGATTGTCCCAGTCACTGGCGTGT
>WURS02062519.1:0-10640 GCA_011762765.2 Rhinocypha anisoptera | reverse complement strand
AAGAGTAGATATTCACAGCTTGAGATCTACCAGTTAAAAATGATTGGATCCACTGATTGGCCATTCCAGAGATGTCAAAGGTACTAAGTTAGTCATTATAATCCCATGATCCACAGAGTCAAAGTCTTTTCTGAGGTCATAGAAAATTCACGTGACATGGTTATGTTTGTCAAGTTCATGGATAACATCATGTATGAAATTGGTTATAGCAATGTCAGTTGACCTATTCCTCATGAAACCAAAGTGAGTTTTAGAGAGAATACCAAATTTTTTCAAGAAAGTTATTATTCTATTATACATAACTTGCTACAAAGCCTTTGAAAATATAGAAAGGACAGAAATAGGCCTGTAATTATTCAAACCATAGGAGTCACCATTCATGAGAATTAGGACCTTATCTTTATTCTTTCAGGAAACACCCCTAATGATAATGACTCATTTACTAAGTATGTTAGTAACTGAATTATTGCTGTTTTTGCATTTCCTTTCAATATTGATCAGGGTATATTGTCATAGCCAGCAGTGTTTCTTGCTTATTTTAATCAAAATACTGTCAATTTCTTTCTCATCAGTGGGAAGGAGGAAGATAGACTGGCCACAATGTGTTGCGCAGTTTACAGTATTAGAATATTCTGTGGAGGGCTAGCGGAAGTTCATTTTACCTTTTAAGTCTGTCGGCGAACACTATTTTAGTAATTGACTGCGTATAAATGACATATTATTATATATTTTCTTCCACATAATTTTAACGTCTCCAGGCATGGATCATCAAATACAATCGACTACCCTTTTTATATTCTTAACGTTAAGTAACTGGTTGAAGTTGATTACTTTTGAATGGCCAACAAATATAATGCCCATTTTCCAAACTTAAGCCATAATATATATCCATACCTTAATCTAACGGCGTGTAATATAATTTGTTTCCCGATTACTGTAAAATGAAGTGAAGTGTACTCACGGACAGTATTAGAGTAATCTTTATTATGCTTTGCCAGTAGCATCTTTCTTGATCCAATACAAAAGCGTATTTCTAAAGCAATTAGACTTTTTTCTTGCTAAATAAATCTCCTCTTACAATCAGAATGAGTGCGTTGGTTATTGTACGTGACTGTGTTTCAGAATGACCGGTATTTTCAAGTTTAGATTTACGATTTCTGTTGTCAAGAGCAGTAACAAACATGTTAACTCGTATCTTAGCGCTAGTTTTGAAGCATGTATTTCGACATTTAATACTTTAAAATAAATAGAGTAATTTTTTAAACATACTTTCCGCTGTCTAATCTTAAATCATTATTATTGCAAAAATGCTTAATTTAAGAGTTATTTCGGTGCTCGGATACTTTTTTGACTACGTACATATATATATATATATTCCCGTCATTTATAGGAACGCATGTAAGTGAGAATACCTTAAGGTATATATAATTACATTTAGCCTGTATAAGTCACAGCATTAATGGGTATATTTATAAAAAATTTAAACTTTCAAAGGGCCCAAAAAAGGTACGAAAACAAATTTTGGACTGGGCTCAAAAATGCCGTAAAAGAATACCATATAAAAATTGAAAGCAGTGCATTGGTAAAATGAGTGTTGGAGATATATTATGTTATTCATAGATATGGTAAGTTTATGGAAACCATCATTGCACATAACACTAAGTTATACCTAAGCCGCCCAATACCGCAATCAAATTTAATTTATCACTTCAACGGTTGTTCTTCTGTTGAAATTAATTCACATTGGCATTAAAATAGTTCATATTTCTTATATACGTACAAGTATGAACTATATGTTCTTCCAAGAACTATGAACAACCACTATTTAACATTTTCAATCTCTCAGGAGCCAAAACTGCTTCATTTTCATCACAAAGGACAATGCTCATAATCCACTAGTTCATCAACATGTTATTCTGTGGTCTGTTCCCTCATCTAGTCTTTTCCTTTCCATGATTATTCTGATTTGAATTTCTACGCTGATGTAACTTTTCACCCTTGAGTAGGACACATTTTCTGTGCATCTCACTGACTGCATTTTGACTCCGGTGACCCTCATACCCCTCTCCTCTAAATCCTTTCCCCATCCTCCAGATTCTCTAGTGGTGAGTTGCAGAGCCAATCATGTCAATAACTGAGATGCATTGATCATACAGCCTCCATTTATACGCCCATAATAAGATTGAAGAGCTAGGGATTAAATTCATAACCATGACGGTGCCCAACATCAACAAGAAATACCTCCACAATCCCCACACTAATTCTCACCTAGTTTCTGCTCTCTCTCACAAATCTCGAACTTTTACTCCTTCTCCAGATCCATAAACTATTTTATGTACTAAAACTATATAAACTATAAAGAATAGCAAAGGAAAATGGGGTTACACATGGTGTTTGTGCAAAGGGGAGAAATATTTTTAGGTGAAAATGGTCATTGAGGTTTAGAAATCATTTAATTTGATTACAAAATATTGCCTCTGAAAATTTTTGAGAGTACAATGGTTGACATAACATTACAACAAAAGATAATTGTGAATAGGCAATTTTTTCTCATGTCAAGAGGAAAAGGACACCTAACATGTAAGAAAATGTTTTGAGGTAGACCATAATTCACCCTTCACACAGAAAAATTGTGGAGTCCCTCTAAATTCAACCTTACTGAAACTACATCAAACCAAAGTAGGGATAAGAAACTTCTTGATACAGCAGGTATGGTGTGACTATTAATACACTTTCAATAAATCACCAATTCAAGGAAAAATGTCAACGAGGACAAAAAAGGCTTTCCTAACCATAATTACAAGTATAAATTGAAATTATCTGTAGCAAGCCTTAGATGAGCATTAAACAAAAGAATCAAAGAGACTCACAGTAACAAATACTTTTATTTCTTAAAAGTTTAGAAATTCAATATTTACAATCAGATAAAAAAATCACAAACAATTCAAAGCAATCATTGTTTCCTGTGTTTCAAAATTATTTTTAGAAATATATACTTTTTTGCTTTTGAGCAACAAATATATGGCTGTTAATAATAGCAGTAAGCCAACCACAATAGAAAACTATAAAATGTAAAATACTGGAGCAAAAAGCATTATATATCTTATCTTAATTATATTATGGAATATCATTGCATTTATTCCTTAAAAGATTTTCATCCATTGTTTACAAACAGCGAACAGATCACAATCAAATAAACTGTTTTTGGCTCTACTCTGTGGAACTCCATATTTAAGGGTTAAAAAAACAAGCTGCCTTACCCACATAAGTATTTATTGTATGACCGTGTTCATTACATATGTAATGGAACCAGTCATACAATAAATATTTATGTGGAAAAGGCAGCATGTTTTTCAATCTTTAGATCACCATTTCCCTTACCTAGGGAATAAGTAATTTCCTATGAAAACAGCTTTAAACTTTGAGCAATAAATACATTATTTAATTAATATTAGCACTTCACTAACCACTATTAGAAAACTATACAATGGGAATTTCTGGAACAAGTACTAGATATGACTTTCATAGCACACTGATCATATTAAGATTATGATATGTTATATCATTATATATATTCCATAAAAGATTTTATCCCATTTATAAATAGAGAATAAATCACAAATAAAACATACTTTCCCTTATATAGTTTACACAGTAGTAAAATATGAAAACAGCTTTCACTTTTGAGCAATAGGTACATTCTTTCATTAATTACAAATACCACTATGCAAAATCAGAAAATTTTAAATTCTAACATTGGAACAAGCTCTAGGTACAGCTTCAGTTATACTCATACCAGATATAGTTTATGATATGCAATATTAGTGTTGTTGTTGTTAAAACTTTGACAATTGGTGTCTATAGGAATATCTTTACCTATAATTCACGGGTTTTACTTTACAAACTTTTACATTCTTTGTTTTCAAACTAGGAGTAAATCACAAACTAATTAGACTATCTGGTTCTCTCTTGAATACATATACAGTCAAAGTTTGAAGCACTGGTGTTCTTTTTGATGAGCAATATATTTTTATTTTTCTTAATAATAAAGGCCACTACTTACAAAGAGAAAAACAGCAATAAAAATAATTATCTATGCTATTTATTTGGCTTCAATAGTACCATCAAAAGCTAGTTTTTGGTATGAACTAGTAGCATTTGAATTTCCTAAAAAATTCACAACCAGCAATTAGAAAGAGAGATTAAATACAGATAATACGTTTTAGTGCTTGCATAATAATTTTTCTTTGTGGATTTGCTATAATGCTTTAATAAATAAATACATAAATATTCATCTTAAATGTGTGTATCAGAGTGTATGCACTGGTTAACCTTATTCTTCAGTAGATAGACAGGGAGTGACTTTTTCCTGCTGTACTTGTGTCATTTAAAAAAAATGCTTATTTGAACATTTAAAAATAATCCTTCATTTACAGTAATTATTAATGCCATATCACTATGTACCTCTTTCAGATAAAGAACAAGAGAAAGTAATAAAAATAATTTCATATATATCAGGAAATCACCTTTACCATCTTAATAAAAAGTCAATAATAGATAAGAATTATTGTACAAAGTAAAATTTCCTATTCACTGTAGTCTTTGTAAATGAGTAACAAATATATTTTCCTGTTAATCAGTTAAAGTTCACTTAACACAGTTATAAAGTATAATACAATATATGATGTTCACAATCAATATACTCCTTACAAACTCTGTTTCAGTTCTTTCACACAGTAAATAATTCATATACAAAACATATATTCAGTATTTCCTTTACATTGGCAGTGCCAGACCCTCCATTGCACTGATAGCAGTACAATGAGAAGCTCATTTGACCATCCTGATTTTGCAATATTTGAACATTATATTTATTTGCCACTTTTGAATGTTATAATGAGATTTATTGAGGTTGGAGAGATAATCTATGGGTGGACAAGGAGAGGTAATAAAACATTTCTCAAGTGGATGATGCAAAGAAAATACATGTATAAAGGAGGCCACAAAGTCATGAGTATGTCATCTTTATAAAATTCCATAAATGTCACTCTATGGTTGTAATGGAGATGGTTAGATTACCAAACGTGGAAGGCAGGAGAAGTTCTTGGAAGAAGGAATGAAAATGAAATCAACGATGGCATGAGTATATCAATCATGATGAATGCCCAAAGAACAACAAAAAAACCCTGGTAACATCATAGATACTATTTTTTACATACAATAAATAAGGGGTTCTTTTTGGTCTCTCCATGAAAGTTGACAATCTTAAAAATAGGTTGCACTCTGGTCCAGTTATTTTTAGACTGTCAACTTAGACAGAGAAACCTGAAAGAAAAAATCAACCTTATACTATTAAGACCTCAAAAATAGGAACTTTTAATTGGAAATGTCCAAGTAAAAAATAAATAACAATGAAAAAGAAAAAAATCCACCTTTATAAAAGAGGAACACAGACGGGAAGAGGTTTATAGTTCTAAAAAAATATATCAAATTAAAATACTTTACAATCCAATCACAGTAAAGGATGAATTCTAAATAAGAAACAGCAGAGGTTCTGACTGCTATATTGTGGGATAAATGGTAACTTTTTTAATTTTTCCCTACCCAATTTTATTTAAATTCTTTTCTTTATTACCATATGTTGTCCACTACCTACTTTTCTCTCTAGTTCTCAAGCTATATGCATGAGTACTACAGGGTAAGCCATTAGCATCATGGTTAAAATGAGGGAGATGAACAGTTTTTTGTACAGAAAGATATCTACTATGATAGTAAAGGAGAGAGCTAGAATGCATAGTTGGTATATTCCCCTGGTAATCCCTGTGGCCTTTGCCTATCCATTACTGTTAAGGGATATTGGTATGCAATTAATCTACACAACTAGGCCAAAGTTAATCAATAAACTGTAATAATTGTACCTGAACAATGTTTGGAAATATCATTCATATCCTAATTGGAACAGTAGGTTTAATCTCAACCTGTTTGTTACTCCTCTACTCTGAAAAGAGGTCTGACCTGGTAAAGTGTG
Organism: Rhinocypha anisoptera; assembly: GCA_011762765.2. Lineage (NCBI taxonomy): Eukaryota > Metazoa > Arthropoda > Insecta > Odonata > Chlorocyphidae > Rhinocypha > Rhinocypha anisoptera. The sequence continues at coordinate 4,612 of WURS02062519.1, read as the reverse complement.
CTGCAGTTAGAGAATGCCCTCTTTACAGTTAATGCTTGGTCAATGAATTCCACTGCAGAAACGGCTTTTCACCATTAAGAATTTAGTCTAAGCTACACATTTCAAACCATTTTTTATGAAATTTGTAAAATTTGCATTCTGAAAACTTTTAGAAGCCCATTTTATTTACATGCAAAATCACAAATTAGGACAGTGAGGGTAGTTCCTTTTTCTATATATTAAGTGCAAATAGGGTAATAAAAAACAGGTATCAGGAGCAATATGTCATCTGAGTAGCACTAAGAGATTTCATAGCAACTACATAATATCAAGGATTTTGAAACGTTATCCGTGTTAGCTAATGAATGCATATTATCTGAGTAAAGAATAAATTGTTACACACATTAATAGATTCATCACACAGTTACCTACCAAACTATCTATCATTTTATATAAACAAGACATAGTTTCATATAAACATAACATAGTTTCTGGAAATTTTCCAGTCTGAAATGATGGGCATTTGAATGAATAGAGATACCTCTTTACACAACAATGCAATTCCATGCCAGTGAACAGAGTTCTCAACTTGAAATATTTTGACTTCATGTTTAGGATTTATCCACTCTCAAAGTTCATTCAAAATAAACAATTAGGCCAGCACGATTTAATTAAAAATAAATTCAGTTTCCTTAAATGATTTTTTAAACAATTTTTTCTAGTGTAATAAAAAAACTTGATCAACTTGCTTAAATATTTTAAATGAACTCGTTTCCTTTACAAAAACAGCAAAATCTTGAATAAAAGAACAATATAAACAAGAAGAAAATTCTTGTGAAGTTTTATCAAATTTTCCACCAGGTCATAATTTCAGCAGCCAATGTTTCCAATGGCTGTGGAAATGCTGAATCACAAAAACCATTACTATAGAATTTATCAACAGTTTAATAACACCTCCATTTGGTTTAGAATTTGAATAGGATCCATGTTGAGATTTTTTAGTAAGGTTGATGATAGCAACAATTATGAATTCGCTTAAATTTAGAAGTATTAAACCCTTGATTTTCATTTGGGGTTATATTTCACAAACATCTCTTTTATTTACTCGCTTTTTTATGAATAAAATTCTGGAGGAATTCATAAACAAAGCCTGACAATAAGACTATCTCCAGCATTCAATGACAAAATGAAGAACAGCTATCATGTTACACTCAACTCTCTGCAAGAGCGGCATTTGGACCTTGCAGAAATGCCAGTGATTGTTCTTTGTAAAATTAAATAGAAAGATGGATGCAAAACCAAAGAACATGAAGTACTAGCAATCTGAGGCCACTAAGTATCAATTCTTAGATTAAATAACATATTGTAGGATGATAAGCATCAGAATTTGACAATTCTATGATTAATAATAGATGATACCAAAATGGTTTATTCAGCTCAATTGATAAATTAATTTATTAAGAGAGCAGAAGGCAGTTGAAATTAATTTGGAGGCACCAATTGGAAAAGTCTTAATAGCAACTCCGTCATAATAATAAATCCATTCATTCAGAATAACTTCACTAATTTGTTATCTTTTGTGATAGTTAATATGTATCTAAATTGTTTTCACAGATAAACCTAAACACTGAGCCTTCTAAATGCCTTCAACACTACAAGTTTTCTTTCCAACGAAAACCAAAATATTATTCTGTGGAATAGATTTATCCCTCTAGTTGATGCTAGGCGCTAGTGCAGGAGTAAAAAAGCAAACATAAAATTCGGATAAATCCGAGGAAAAAAGCATGTTAATTTACACTCACTATAATGCAATTCATTCCTCTAATTCAGATGGTTAATTCACGAACGTACAATGTGTAGGTGCCTAATAATACCGCCGACAGACGCCTTCCCTTGTTTAACTTTGCATAGAAATGCCACAATACCCTGAAAATCATGCAAAACATTTACGCCGATAACTAAACTTATTAGACTGCCTTTTTAGATTGCTATAACCTTCCTTTTTGATGCTAGCCATCAAATTAATAAGCAGCATTAATCGAAAGGTCCATCCCATATGCTATGAATTTGCGAGATTAGTAAGTGAATAATATAAGAAGTCGTTTCCCTCTATTACGAAGGTTATCGACAAATACACATTAAATAGGTGCTCTCGTGCGTATTCACAAACGTGGATTGGACCACATTAGCGACGAGATACCTATATATTCGATGTCAGATGAAACCTCTGGTTAAAATTGTTAAAAGAATATTGTTTGCTCACAGCAATCATAATTAACTAAAAATATTTCCAGGGAGCCTAGAAATTACAGCATTTCCTCAAGATCATAGTGATTTATCCATTGCAATGTTCTTAACTGTGACGATATCATTCATCCTCGAGAGCCCGAGGAAGTACTGACAAGGTAAGTTGAAGCTGGGTTACTAGAATGTGATCTCCCTGCCAATCGCATCCTTTGAAAATGCCATGTACGGACGTGTGCTCATGCATCCGAAACTCGCACTTCTTCCCTGGGAAATTAGTAACACATTCTTTGGTGAATAGAATCAACAATAAAAAAATTAAAAAATCACTTTGGAAAGAATAGAAGCATACCGACTAATGCTGACAGAGCTTTTAAATACAGTTCACGGGAAAATGAACGGGCAAACTGCTCTTCCTCAGAAAGCCTGGAATAACTTTGAGGGACCTTCTTATCCAAACTGTCGGAATCCATTTTGGTGCGCCTTTAAATGAAATCAATAGAATCATTAAATAAAACCAGTATTCCAATATGACATATTTATTTGATATGAGGTAAACTTCGACTGGTTCGAGGATGACTGCCGCGTTACCTTTCACAACAGTTGAGTAGTCTTAAACGGTTCATATTCGGCGAGATGTTCCTCTGTGATTTCAGTCGAGTTTTCCATCTTTTGCAAAAGTACCCTTTGTTTCTAACTTGCATTTCAACCATTTTGGGATTGAATCCCTCAAGAAAGGGATCATCCTCGAAGGATGCGAGGCGGCTCCGTGCGGTCTATGTCGGCGTTACTTCATTTGAGAAATACGACCCATTAGCCATCCTCATCAGGCCCTGTTAATCCTGACCTGATTTGACCTGATACTGACAGGACTGTGTGGGTTTGTAGACTTAATTTCTGCCGGCACCACGGCGCGCTGCAGTCTACTGTTAATGACGTCACGCACCTATAACCAAACCGATAAGAGGAAATAGGTAACGCAACCCAACTTGAAGTTGTTAGTCTGGATTGATAAAAATGAAAGAAAATTGTATTTGAATTATGAGAATAAAAAGAGAGATAACAAATTCACAAGAAACTACTCGCCAAGTTCATTGGCGTCCAGGGGATGATAAGCGGAATTGTGGAAATCCCCCGTAGTCCACTACTGATAAGATACCTTATATATTTAACCTCTTCACTTATGGTTTGAGAAATATCAGCTAACCTGATTTTTTAACAGCTGTATTAAAATTCCCGCAATTAAAACAAATCTAGAGTACAAACGTCAAGCTTGGTGGCCTGAAGTAACCAAAAGCCCGCAGAGCGGTAGCCGTCGTCATAGCCAGAGCGATAGTATCCGCGAAGGATTTAGTCAGGTCTCATTAATTTATTTTACGTTTTTTTACCCAACATTATCTCTTCTCATATCCTGCAACTGTTCTCTATCTTGACACATTTTCCCTATATGGAGGTATACACCTCTTGAAATTGCGCGCCGCCGTCTCCATTTCTTATAATCCAGAAGGGAAACTTTATTGAGACGTCGTAGCTCATGAGAAAATTGGTACACAACCTACATGACGTACTGCAAAGTAGGAAGAAACTTTGGAGGAAAAATGATTTCTTTTTTCAATCTTCCCCGGAAAGAAATAATAAATGCAAACGAGCACAATAGTTTTTAAAATATGGACGAGAAGAGATGGAAATGACGTCTAACCACTCGAATAACTACACGCCAGTTATATAAAACTGTCTGCTTGTATTTTGAAAGTTACTTCTTCAAAAATCACCCTTGCATATGGTTAACCTCAAAGGTTCACAGTGACGGTTTCCAATGCTATTGTCATGTGACCCTCTAAATTTTCGGGTTATTTTATTATTGTAACGTATTAATCCCCAATTCCACCGCCCACATTTGTAGTTCAAGTTGGTTATTCTCGTATATATATATATATATATATAATGACTTATAGCCCTTTTAGCGCTCGTTCACGCTCGTATCTGTAGAAGTTCACATTTTCGGCATGAGATGGCAGAAGGTGTAACATGAACAGAGGAGCAGCGGGAAGAGTGAGGGATAGTAGAGAACCAGGCACGGAATAATTCTGAGCTGTAACGAAGGAAATGGTTAAACTTTTGAGTGAAGGGTAGACACAGTAAATTGAAGGTATATCGCCTCAGCAGTATTGTTCGTAGTAATGGTAATGAATTGGAACTGCGTCTATTTCATTGAAAGATTCTGCCGTCATGAGTGAAGTGTTTCTTTCATCAACGTAACCATTACATGCGAACATAATCGATTGTTATGATTCGACAAGCGTTTCGTAGTCTGAAGCTTCTAAGAAATTCACAAAGACACAAGACACAAGAAATGTTTATAAAAACTGTGAGAACCCGAGGTAGCTAG
>WURS02062508.1:0-10640 GCA_011762765.2 Rhinocypha anisoptera | reverse complement strand
TCTAATGTTTTTGTGTCCCATCTCGGCTCACGTTTTACTCTATTTATTTTCTTATATCTTAGGCAGCTCTCCATGAGCACTAGATTATGGTCACTGGGATAAGTCTTGCACTGTTTTACTTGATTCCTATACCTTTGACTGACGATAATGTAGTCAATTTGGTATCTGGCGATGTCCCCCGGCATCTTCCATGTGTATCTTCTACGTATCGGATGCTCGAATATTGTGTTCGCTATTACCATTTTCCTCTCGTTGCAGAACTCTTTTAGCCTTTAAATTAATTTGGATCACGCATTTCTAAGTCAGATAATGTTCTTGTGGGTACTATTGAAGTATAGAAAGTATATGTAGAAGACGGATAAAAAAGTGAGGGGGGGTGGGGTGGGGTGGAGTGGGGTGTGTCCTCCTCTTCTCTTTCTTCTCTTCCTCTTTCGCCGCCCGCTGCTGACGACGAGTCTCACCGCTCTCCGGACCAATCATAAGGTTCGATACTTCATGACGATGAGTCTATGTTAAAAATTGAAGACACATTGTCTTATTAAAAGAAGTTGGAGAATATAAACATATATACTAAAGAGTTCACCTTGCTGTTTCGAGTATAGTCAGTACTATCAGGCTCTTCAGATCGAGTGGAAGGATGGGAATGGAAGGGTGATTTATATATATATATATATATACTTAAGAAGAACTCAGACGAGCAGCAACATCGAACACACGCACAACTTATACACATTCACACACAGAAACAAGTAAAAAGATAGACTCATATAACGGAGAAATATTTCGGGGTTCCCTTGCCCCTTCGTCAGTCTGAGAATATATATATATATATGTGTATATATATTAAGCGGTCCTTTTTATCATGCTCGTTTAGTTAATTCAGCATTGAGCCTTACTTTTGGTTGTCACGCACTCTGTGGTCTTCCGTGGAATATCTGGTCCCCAGAAAATTACTCGCCTTGGGTGCACGTGGGGTCACCGGTTGAGTGGCCAAATTCCCTAGCCACTTGGCTACAACGATATCTACAGAACAAATACGAAAATTGAATGCGCGAACCGAATAGCCAATGAAAGGGGCTCAGTAGATCAGAGAAGAACGGCTAAGCTTATGAGCACCACTCAAGAGAGTAAGACGGAGACTATAAATGGAAGACATCTTGAAGCATGACAGTGCGGTGAAGACTGCACTGAAAGGAGGAGGGGGAGGGAGTACTGCGGAGGTGTACCAAGGATGACCCATGACGGGCAGGTGATGGGAATTGAGTAGTGTCGAAACCTAGGAAGGTGTGAATATAATGGGATGCGGCGGTTTATTTTGGAGAACTAAACTATGACTTATCAATCCTCGGATTGGTAACCCATAATTATGCCCACGTTATATTTTGAGGTCATTGGAGAAATGGGGAGATGAATGTAGATGGGTGGAATTCAATTATGTAAACAGCACGGGTGTCCGCACAGGATGTTGAGATAGGTGGCGGCGGGTGCAGGATGCCGAAATGCTTGGTCGGATCTAAAAGATTCGTCGCGAGAAATAAATGATCGGACCTGGTTTTTCCCACATTTTTTGGAAATTTGTTGAAAAAAAAGATCGCGTGTATTTTTCCCTTACAAAGTATCTTCAACATCTGAAATATCAAATATTTTGAGAACTAATCGCTTTAGAAAACGTTGAAGAAGCCATAGGCGAATTTGTTTTAGTAAAATATCCGAGAGGAAAAATATTTTTTTCGTGATAAACTGGGAGAAACGCTATCTATATGCAGGTAGAAGGAAAGTCTCATGAAATTATTAGGTTCAATAATGCGTACAGTCCTGCTTGATTACTCTCAAACCAACCTTCTTAACGAAATACGAATGCAAAACACGTAATAAGTATTTAAAAATGAGGATGAGAGCTTTTGTGTTTATACTTTGACCCAATCTCAAAGTTTTCTTTTTATATTTCGTCGGCAAAAGTCAAAGAAAATCAATCAAGAATAATCTCAATACATCATTTAAAAGCCGCAGGAAGAAAATATATTATGATCATTATAAAATTTCAACCTTCACTTATGCCCACATTCCGGACTGAACCCTGTTCCTTTCCACCTTTTTCCACCTACCGTAGAGTTGACGGATTCGAAAAACCCTTAAACCCTAGCCAATTGGGACGCGGAATATAGGGGAAGATGACTGGCAGCACCGTTTTAGGGGTCGTTGAGCGAGGCGGCACACACATAAACGGCAAATAATTAGGCAATGATTTACAACAGGGCCACTCACACGCGCTTTAAACAATAATTACTAGTTCCTGTGTTAAAGGTCCACAGTTAAACTTTTGAGGAAGTCGGAGACATTCTAGAGTAAACGGTAAGGATTGGATTGAATGAGAAAAAAACCCTCATTATAAACACAAAATGTCTCGCACTCTTTCTCGGCTCCAATTTCAACACCAGAACCGGAGGAACCTCTATGTCACGCGGTTTCATCGAAGGTCCAAAGGCAATCAAAACGTGAGGGGGGGGACCTGGCGTTGGTTTCAGACACGAAATTAAAGGATCGCTCAAATCTACCGGTTTCATTCTCTTCTGGTGAATGTGCTGTTTTTGAGGAATTAGGTCAAGTTCAAACACGAGCCGTTGAACGTGTAAATAGGATACGTGGGTTTATTGAAGGGACTTGGCTTCAACGCGCAATGAGCGGCACAGACGAAAGCTTTAAAAGTGCAGATATAATCATCAATATCGCGCCTTTCCATAATATTAACAAAGTCTCGAACATATCATCAATAAATAATAGAAAAGCTAAAGATAGTTACTTAGTTCCATAGCTATGATATTTAATAGGCACACTGAATTATGAAAATTCGCATAATGGATATTCCGTCGTGGTTACTGATTTTACATATTATTACCGACCAACTAAGTTGAGGGTAATGCATTCGATTAATTCAAGGGGTAAGGTTTTCAACTAACATTTTACCCGCACTCTGCTACCGCACACCTCGACTCATCTGCCACAATTGAGTCAATTTACGCAAGGCTTCATCCAGTACTTACGTATAACAAAAACGAACTGAGAATCAATTATACGCAAATTTTACAGAATTAAAAACGCATTAAGTTATGAAATTGACTGAAATTACATAAAACTAAAACTTACATTGTAAAAACTAAAAGAAAACATATATTCAAGAAGTTTATTATTTTATAGAAAAAATACGAAAATTTGTTGCTTTTAGTGGTTCCCGACATTTAACTACGAACAGGTGCTACAAGAGCATCGTGACGTCATCCCTTTTTTTCCTTTTCAACAATCGTACATAAATATCCAAAAAAGGTGGAATGGTTTCGGTGTGTGTGTCTCTATCAAGATGCCCGAGATTAATTTAATCGGCTTTACATTTTTGTTTTTCCATCGATACGTTCTAGATTTTTGAGAAATTCGATTTGATCTTAAGATATTTCGAAAAAATGTTTCTGTGAGAAATTCATGATTTTGACATTCTTACTAAAAAAAACAGGCAAATGTTATCGTGTGACTTGAATGATTTTTTTTTACCTCACTTTTCTTTTTTTTAACGAGGACTCGACACCAATTCTTCCAAGTAGTGACGGTCGATCGCCATTTTCCGATCTCATTCCGTCGACTCTGGGGCGCATAGGTGATGTTTGAGCCCATCATTCGAACTCCATGCATTTTCAAATCCACATCTGTGCTGGGCAGGTCGCTCACAAGCGAAAGGGGGGCGAGCTGACCCTTCTTTTTGCGATTCTTTCATACGCACCTTGAATTCTCGGAATTGGAGGAATCCACGAGAGTTCCGAGAACAAGACGGTTTATCCTCCGAAATATTACACCAATCTTTTCTCCTAGAATAATAAATGTTATATACTAAATATTATCCCACTACAATACTAAATATTATATCATACTTTACTAGACTTCGAATAACAGGAGGGTTGTCTCCTGGAGCGCGGGCAACCCACACCGCACTCCCGCATTAATGAAGCTTCCGGCGTGAAAAACACAATTGAATGTTTACACGGCCATTCAAACCACGTGTGGTATTCACCGGTGTCAATGTATCTGCTTATATGCGCTCTAACTGTGAAGTTATTGGCGCCGTTAAAAAGTATTTAAAAGTTTTAAATTATAGTGTAAAAGCAGCAAAACGTATGCATTGCCGTACATTCATTAAAACGTGGATTTAGAATGCAATCGGACTCATTTTCGTCGCGCTCAGCGGCACCAAGAGTTTAAAAAAGATACAATCAATTGTCACGGTAGCGAAGTGGACAATGTCAAAGTGATTAAAAAATTCCTACCTTCTTTAAAGATCCCGATGAATCGATTTATTGTGCACGGATAATCACTCAGAGCTTCGTGGAGTTGCTCGCGAGCCCTTGATTCTGGCCTTTTTCTCTTTACGACCTCGATGTGTGCCCAACTGTGAATAGTCGCCTCACACGATTTACATAACGGTGGCACCCTCTTAATTACGTAAATTAAATACTACGCGTGTGTATGTCTTGCGTGGGCCTATGCGCAGTCTCCCTCGAGTTTCATCTCTTCCAGGCGATTCTTTATTTTAGTTAGTGGCGAATCCGGTACTCCATAATCCTCGTGAAAATCTTGAGCTCATTATTACGTACGAGATTACATGCATCCTGCCTCTTTCTCGTATTTGCCTCACCTCACGTGGTAGGGAGTCAGTCAATATATCACTGATCCACGTGTGTCCCACACTCATTTTACCGATATTCACAACTACTTGCAAGACGATACCGTCTTTTAAAGCAGCACACAAGAACCTGTAAATTTTTGGAAGACATTATAGAGGTCACCGAATTAAAATAAATATATATTTGGTTTTTCGAATCCAGAATTTTTGTATATTTGAGCGGCTCAAAGCCGTACTAGGATAAGTATGTAGTAGTGACTTCGAGTCGGGAAGAACATGGACATTGTCAAGTGTCGCCTCCTGATTGAAACATGATTTCACATCACATTATGAGAATTAATTTCTGACACATCGTATGGCATTATTAGTCTGCAATTAATTATAATGGAGTAGGAGATACGTCTCAGTAAGAGTCATAAAAGAGGAATGTCACCAAATGATTATTAGAACATAAATCTCGATCGTTTAACACTCGAAGGAGAATTCTCTCGATCAAAAAACCACACACGTTCATGTTCTGATTTTAAGTACTCTGGGATATTATTTCCAAAATAGCTTTTCCAATGAAGTAAAAGTGAATAAATATTATATAGGTACTGTAAGCTAGTAGGAATTAGGTTTTTAATGCATTTAAAAAGTATATTATTATGTTGCTGCCTACCACCTAGTTTAATATATCCGAAATAGTGAATACTCCTTCAGAACTAAATTAAAAGTCACAATAATCACTCTTCAGGTCTAAATAATTTTGAAATACCTTCCCATTGGTACTACCGGTATTATTATTATCTAGAGCGCTTCATAATAGAAGAAGATATGTAATTTTCCAGAGAATTTATTATAGTTACTAGATATGACATCCTCATAAACTGATGATGTTGAACAAAAATTTAACTATATACTAACATTAACATTTTCAATCTATGGGTCTTTTAAGTCGAGGAGTTAACTTTTCCCAAGATGGCCCACCTTCTTTTAAAAATGTTAAAATGCTGCAAATATTATCCATATCATCACGGATCCAAGGTTTCCGCCGATGACTGCCCCATCACACACCTGCCGATGCTGCTGGGTGGATGCTGCTGACAAGACTCGATACAGGTAAAATCTTGCCGCGAAACTTTTCTCCAGCCAATGCCTTTTCCTTTTAAATCAATTTTTATTTGGTCGATCCAACCTCTGTCCTCTAAGTCCGAGCCAAAGATGAAGGCAATCGTGGAATACCCTTCACAATATCAATCCATCTTTTATCCCATGGACAATTCAAAGCTGGCTAATGAATTAAAAAGTTCAATCGCAACGATTTACGGAATCATTTCCAAGTGCCTCAGTCACGACCATAATGCTAAAGTCATCTTAAAAATCAGATATGTTGAAAAATGAGGCTATGAGATATGGTTATTGCTTACATATTTCCTTTGGTATAGCAATGTGGAACAAGATACGGTATCCTGTGTGCCAAAATATAAAATTAGTAATATCGTTATCGATAATTTGGATATGGGAGAATATATTTATTTTTCTACTAATCCGAGAGGAATTTCAAAAGGAAAAGATTCGTGTGCCGTTAGAAAAGTGGTCCAGAAGAAGCTAGAAGCAGAGTGTTCTAATTTGGAGTGTGACGCAGTATGGTTCAGAAACTTGGGCACTAAAGGAGGAGTATAAAAGAAGACAGGAGGAACCTGAGACGTGGGTATGGAGAAGGGTTGGAGGGGTGAGCTGGAGTGAAAAACGAGGTGTCGATAAGAGTAATTTGAAAATTGGTCCTTGATGGAAAAGATAATATGAAGAAAGAAGAACTGACTTGAACTTTGCCTGAGACGAGATTGGTTTTTGGTGATGGGACAGAATGAATGGTGAAGGGAAATGGAACCAAATTCTGGATAACATCAAACTAGGAGGAAAGCACATGGAAGCATAAGAAGGGACTGAACATGATGAGAAGGACAAACCCATGATGAAACCTACCGATTGGGAAGAAAAACATACGATGATGATGATGATGACAAGAGAGAATGTTTTTTTAATTCCGCTATTTTCAAGGTCCCAACTTCATAGTTCAATGTACCTGTACATTTTAATAATTTGAAGTGATGCATATAGCATAAAATAGTTCAGACTACCATAAGTGAAAATTTTTGGATCATGCACTGGCGATGTCTCTCCCTGTAGAGAAGTAGAGCATATCAGGGTAGCCATATTTGCAGTATTTCATCGTACACAGGTCTATAGTATTGGTTGCTGATGAAGAACTAGCTTAAGGAATAAGGCTTTACACAAAAAAAGTAAGTGCAGTTTACTTTTAGATCGGTGTGTGGCGACAGTAAATGGTAGATAAAATTGGACCAACGTTACAGCAGAAGCTTGCAGTAACTCTTGCGGCGATATCGTGGTACAGCAATGAGAAAATTCAAAGGGGGGGGGACAATTGAGATGTCGAAAATTATTAAAATTATATTCAGATGAACAACTAAAGAAGAATTACAGCACAGATGTCGGTGCAAGGGATGAACGTGTAGAGCCAAACTGATTGGATATGCACCTAGACGCGGTCGTTCGGTCGAAGATTTGAATGAAACGAATCACAAACCGACTGCGTCAATCAAAGAGATAATCCGAGGTGCATTAAAAGTGAGTAGTCAGGCCCACAAAGTACGAAATATCGAAGGTAGCGACGGAAAATAGGGTAAGCGTCTTGGAACGAATTCTCGAACCAATAACCCACGATTGCGAGGGTGAAGGGCTGTTTCGAGGAATACGAGAACAAGAGTGAAGGAGAAAGTGCGGGGAATGTGACCGCCGTAGACTTGTCCATATACATGTGCACATATATATATATATATATATATACTAGTAAATGGCGCTTGGATTTAGCAAGCGGGTAGAGACAAAATTGATAAAGTATAAAAAGAGCGCATTCATTAGACTGGAGGACCACACTGTTGCTCCAGTAAGGATAATGAATGCCGAAATCATAGATCCCGATTTTTTCCAGTATATCGGTAAGAATACCCAAAAAAGTTACCTAAATGAAAAAAATCTCTAAAAAAGCAATTAAAAATTTAAAGAACTAAAAATAATAAAAACGATGCATGTGTACATACATCATATTCATACTTTTTTGTGAAAATAATATTAGTTTAAACATTTCATGATCAAAATGTTGATTGAAGATTAAGGTAGGTTTAAGTTTACTCTCAGGTTAGACCGCTAAATAGTCACTTAAACCATTTATAAATGAGCATACTTCCGACTGCCTATCATTCTATCCAAAGTCTCCATTCTCTAACTACCCCTACATCGCTCACTGGGATTTCTACCTTCCATTACAACCTTCAATAACCCGTTTCCACCTGAGTACCTCTGAATAAAATGTATAATAACTTATTGAAGCAAGTTTTAATTAATCGTTTTTGATTAATTGACCATTCAAAATTGTAATACGCAGCGTATAATATTTCAATAGTAGTGTGACGCTAAACGTAGAAAAAATAACTAAACTGTAAGTAATTTTTAAAAATGACAACTTTGCGTCCAATTTGGGAAATGGGTTAAGTGAGTGTTACTTGTAAAATATAGGATATCATGACATTAAAATTACATTTCTCAGAATGTTTTCCACCATTCTTATATCCTATTATTTATGTTACATATTCTTCAAAATACTTTTTATTTCATAAAGATATTATAATAATTTAGATATTATTTGTAGAATAAATGTTTTTTTGGAAAATATGCAAAAACAACTTTACCTGTACAAAAACATTACTCGTATCGGCCATCATTGACGGTCCAGTGAGAGTGAAATAGACGCTCTGAGGGAAAGTTATTGGAAGGAAAAACTTCGATCGGGCGAAACGGAAAAATTCCAGAAAGAGAAAATATATCAGATGTCGCTAAATCAGAAAAAGTCATTAAAAGGGACTCTCTAACGTTTGCAACAAAATATATAAATTGGCGCCACTGGCCGTAATACGGTAGGGAAGGCATAGTGTGATAGGCGTTAAATTGTGTTAAAAGATAGAAAAATAATGATATATATAAGATAAATTACGTAGGTCAATAAAAAACAGCACAGGAAACAGAATAAGGAAACGCTGGACAGTTAGCTGAAGTGTTGTGTTGCGGGGAAGACATATGTGGTACCTCTCTAAGTATTTTTTTCGTTTGATAAGATGGAAATAAGTAGAGGTAAAATTTGTGGAACCAATTTCGAAACTGGCTAATTTCCATAAAAAATGTGGTTCGAATTATGAAAAATGTCGGAAAAGGAATGAAAGAATTAGCGTTAATCGTCACGATTTATGATAAAAATAAAAGGAGAGCGAATCACGGAAAGAGACCATGATGTAATAGAAAGTAATGGCATCAATAAATTAATTAGACATATAAATGTCTACAGACACAATAAACTTGCCTAGAAATTTTCCTTTAAAATATCAGGACATTTACTATCTATGTAATATTATTCATAATTCGTGAATAGGACATTAATAATAATGTATACGTACCAAAGCCTGAGTTTTGTGTCGAATAAAAAAGGCCCTTTCTGAAATAGCTGACCTACATGAAAGGCGGTAGTGTCTGATCATATTCTCTGATATTCTCAATAAAACGATAATTGTTTGGACGATGCTTGCGGTTTCTAATTACAACGTGTATCGCGTCACTCAACATAAATATTTTTCGGAACCCTACATGAATTACTTCTTCGGTTTAAGCATTTTAAATCTTTTACATGGCACAATGTAAAAACAGTTTCCTTTTTCAAATGAATTTACATTTTTACCTGTTAGACTCAATATTCTTAGTTGTTTATTTATGCCATTCAACCAAGAATATTTATACGATAGTCTGTATGTCCCCAATAACTACACCGCATAAATTAAACAATGTCCAAACAAATCATAAGCTTTCTGAAGAAGAAAGAACTGAATACTGAACTTAGACATCCGAGTACAAAATAAATCCTTGGCTAATGTTCTAGCAATGATGACAAATGGAATTAATATAATTATGTTACATTTCTAATGGACTTAGTGGCAAATAAGTAACGCTACATTTCCTCCCTATACGTAAGCAGTTTAAAACACCGGGATCAACAATGGTCCTTCCTTAGCAATCAAGTATAAAATTCGCGTTTTAACAAAATTTAAACCATTTTTAGACCAGATAAACATGGATAGAATAAGAAACTTCAATGTTTCATTCATGTTTTAGTCCAAGTCCGAAACTCCTATATCAATTTCATCATATTTTAAATAATGACGATGTTCAACGACATCTATGTAGAGTTCCCAAACTATTTCGGCTTAGTTCCAAGAATCTCTGGCGGTTGATGTGGTTCGAATTCTCATGATTCATCACATGCTTTGCACAACGTCCATTTGGGAGTTAGATCGGTGCTGTGTGTAGAAAATAGGAGACATTTTCCCTTTGAAACAAGGGTGACCAAAGTGGAATACGGCAGAAACTGCATCAAAGTGTTACGTAGTATAATTAATTATCACATTACATAACAATTATTTAAGTTTTCCTATGTGTCAGAGGAAGTCCGTTGGTGATGCCATGCTGTGGTGATCTGTTGCGTAGTAGATGAAAGGACAATTTTATTATTATTTCAAGGAAATTAATGCTATATCAGGGCAATTGAAAATGCCTTTTAAGTTGTTGGATTTTGTTACGTCTTGCAATACGCTATCTCAGATTTTCTGCATTGGATTGTGTGGTCAATGTATAATTAATGGCTTCAGTCTTCACTTCTTGAATTACTTGTTTTCCTCTCTCTTTAAAGTTGTGTGATGACTGGAACTGATTGATTATATCGTAAATGCTCTTCAGTCTGCTATAAATAGGAGTACAGAGTTAACATAACGACATGGATTTTTATTAATACGAGGACGCAGCACCATCAAAGTCAGCCCTATATAAGGCGAACATTTTACCTTCTCGACACTTCGACCTGAAGACGCTA
>WURS02062489.1:0-10640 GCA_011762765.2 Rhinocypha anisoptera | reverse complement strand
GCTAGTGCGCTACGCGCCGAAAAGCGCACCATATTGTTGGGTTTTCCATTGAAAAGCAGCGACGATTAAGACGAGCGCGGCCACTGTCATTGCCTAGGGCAGGCATGCGAGAAAGTCTCGTGACCCGTGCCATGAGGGCAACAAGAGGCGGAAATGAACTTAGTGGCACGTAGCACGAAGCTACATCCGCCAGACCCTGCACGCACTGTCACTATTTCATTCATGACTTTCATCTGCATAGCTAATGAGCTAATTCAACTCAGCATCTTCCAGCATGTTTTTTCCTATTCTTGACTAACCACCCATTGATACTAAGTATCGACAACATAAAGCCGGTGTCAACATTTGCAAGTGAGGAAAGTGACAATAAATAGACCAAGATAATCTTTCGCGGTATTCTACTTACCTCTAAATCTATTATCGTCAAGATAAAAACAGGATAAATTCACGCCTAGTAATAGCAATATAAATTGGAATGATCGATGGATGACACTGAAGATGAAGAGATGAGATGAATGGAAATCCACCGGAAGATCCGGTTTAGAGTGACAATCGAAAGCAGAGAGTGGAGGGTGGCGGGAGTGATGCGTTAGGGCACCAGAGCAGTGCGATGCGAGCGCTTGGTGAGCCAGTGGTCAGTGACGAGCCAAGAGAACAATTGAAACGATGCCTTGTGTGTGGTGGTCGCATTGGAAATGGCAACGAGTGTCTGCACGCCGGGCAACATCGACAGACCAACCGGCCGACCCACACCGGCTGCGATCGCTTTCAATCCATTTCTGGCACTGTGCACGCGTTGGGAGGGGACACTGTTAGAGAGTCTGGCTGACTTACCTGACTGTCGGTGGTGGCGGACACCAACCACAAGCACCACCACTACCAGTGCCGCTGCTTGCTTGCTTGGCTAGATTACCTGGCTAGGTAATTTTATAACAGCTGCCACACAAAAGCACATAGACAGTGAAGGCAAGCGCTTCACTCTTAACTGTGCTATTATTATTATCATCATCATCGACATCATCGAGTGAGTGAGTGAGAGGAGAGTGGCAGAGATCGAGCAAGAGCGAGCGGGCGAGTCAACTAACTCGAAGACAAAATGAAGCATTGTCTGTCGCATTGTATGTGGTTGGTGTCCGCCACCACCAAAGCTAGCACAGTCCACCAGTCTGTCTTTCCCTCTGTCACGCTGTTGCCTTTACCTTGCAAGCAAAAGTCGATTATTTGTCGCCATGTCGCATTGGCTAGTCCAACACTAGTGAACCAACTGGGTTACCAACACCACGGTCATTAAAAGAGGGCCTCGGAAAACGGATTTGGCATTATTGTTGCACAGTTTTTGCACCGTTTCGATGTCAAAATTAGTACAAAAACTGTTCCAAACTGGTAACATTTACCCAACCACGCACAAGTGTTGGTCTACCCATTGTGACGGGTGGCGAGTACGCGCACGCCCAATTCTACTAGCCGTGGAAAGCACGACACGAAGCACTCAAGTGAGTGGCACGCGCACGCACTTCACTGGTCCGGTCGGTCCGTCTCGTTCCACACACCCGTCAATCCACCCGCACCTAGAGCTGTCATTCACTTGAATCATCACTGTTCTTGTTTCCTACTTGTTGGGTTCCAAAAGTCCGGTATCGATGGACTCACGTCCGGTTTTCTCATCATCATCATCTCTTTCTCTCTTTCTTTTAATCGTATACGATAAGGCTTTCATCATGGGAACTTGTTGACACAAGTTTCTTCCAAGTAGAATATAAGTTGAGAGTGATTTGAACTGAAGCATGAATGTCACATCTGCACATGGCGAAAAACTTGAACCAAGAGTTGGAAAGCTGCCATTAGGAGCAGCGTATAGTTGGCTAATTACACTATGTTTTGCCACCAATGCAGTGCTGTGGCACAGTCGATTGACTGGGAACACGTGCTAGGTTGGGAGGGGCGCGCAGCACGCACACGATGAATCACTCGAATGAGCATCGTGCGACTCACTGGGTAACCCAACACTATGAGCAGAGCGGCTGGTTGAAATAAAAAAAGGATATTTTTCAACGTGAAGGAAATAAAATCAGCATATGGTAATGCAATTTGGATACGAGAAAAATACGGGGCAAGGTGACAAAAAATGAAATATAGTTTGAGGCTGGTTTAAACCTAATTAGGCAGTAGAATAGATAGAATTAAAGGAAAAATGAAGCTTATTTTCATGCACCCTTTGATGCATCTCTTATTTGCATTTGTTTACCTAGATGAATTGAACGTGCGGCTGTATAGTCAATCAGTAAGCAAGGTAAAACTAAGTTGGTGTGCAAAAAATGAGGTCTCTAGTGCCATTGGTTCACCAATCAAAGGTCATTTTTAAAAATTGTTACATGTGAAAATTTATCTTGTCAGTGAGTGGAAGAAGTGGTGGCATAAATCTTCCTCATTACATGATAGATTAGTAGACAAGATAAGGGGTTTCACCTTGGTCCAAATCAAGATCCATACTTGACGGTGCTTCACTTTTCACCAAACAATTAAGTAGCATAAATCGAACACAGTCACTTTTCTTGACTTGCAGCCATGTTCAGATGTTCAGGTTTCAAACTTTGTGTGTTTGATTATTTATATAGCTCGTTTTCAGTGACTTTAAAGTCTCGTAGTATGTGAATGCCTTATCACTTTACTCGCAGTTTCTTAACAATTTAATTGGAATACAGTAAAATGCCTGCAATCCGCGATTTAAGGGAGCTCAAAATTGAAATTTTCCGCGAATAACGAATTATCAGCACTAATACACTATACTATAAATTTTATACTGCTAAGATATTTTTAAACGTTTTTGGTTTAAAACTTTATCTTAAATATATATATACAAACATAAAAAAAATAAAAATTATTAAAAAGTTTTGCAAATTATTAAAAAAAATATATATAATGATCAAGTTTAATTTGTTTTTTGTTGTTCACACAGAAAACTCCGATCCGGTTATAAAATAATGCACTTTTTTACCAAAAATACATTAATTTTGGTAAAAAAAAGTGTAGTTTGTTGCGTTTTAATTCATCTGAAAATTCTAGCCAAACTTTCAAGTTGTTCTGCGAATTATGGGACCAACCTGCAGACAGCATGGGGTCAAAATTCGCGAATTATTGGAAATTTCTTTGTCTAACCTACTGTATATGGTAAAATAATCACGGTGAATTGCGAATTATAGAAATTATCGGCACTTTTGTATAGAAATGTTAGAAGGGAGCTTTAATACCAACGAGAATTACGAATTAAAGGTACTTGCGAATTAAAGGCCCTTGCGAATTACAGGCATTTTACTTTATTTGACGACTAAAGCAAATAAGATTGCAACGTGAAAGCCAGCATTAATAGTTTCATGTGCTCTGCTCTGTGCGCATAGTGTTGGGTTACCCACTGTTGTACCTGGGAGGGACACCAGTGGCAGGAGGGGGAGGAGGAGAGCTCTCACTTCGCCGGCTCATTTCGCAATTGCTCACCAGACATTCATGGTCACTTGTTTTATTCAATTCACAACTCTCAGTCTGATCATTCTGATCAGTCAGTCATATTGGGATTAGTGTAGTCGAAATCAACAAAGCATTGATTATTAGGTTGCATTAGCCCAGTGCTAACACCTTCAGTCAACTTTTTTGCTCGAGATCCTTCAGCAAAGTAGCGCGTATCGTAGGCACTAGTCTGTGTAAATCTCAAGTGATTAGTTGCATCAACATCGAGTTAAAACTAACCACCACGGGAATGTAAGGCGGAACCAGTGCACACTTCTCTACGTCTTGCCAGTCAATTTGGGAAAAAAAGATATGTTCACCGATCTTGCCATGTGGACTACCAGGCATCCCCAAACGCTCTTCGGCATGCTTTGCCAACAACTAATGTGAACAATTGAATGTTAATTTAAACTTTGCGCACGAAGTGAAAAACCATCTTACCGAACTGATGAGATGACGAAGGCTTTCCGATAAGAAACTGGGAAAGTTTGTGTTTTGATTGCAAATAAACCAACAGATTTCCTCTTCATCTGTACCTGTTCAACCAAGTAATTTATAAGTGACAATCAAAGTGAGCAGCCAGATGAGTCGCATACCAGTAAAGGGATAGGTGCCTACACTCATTTCATAAGCCACTATGCCTAATGACCAATAATCAACTGATTGATTGTACTTTTTTCCCTTTATCACCTAAAAGATCAAAGTTTAAACATGACCAACTTAAACAAATAATTTGCAAACCTCTGGAGCCATATATTCAGTGGTTCCACAAAAATCAGACGGCATCATATCCTCACGATAAATTTTACCTGTCATAGTTTGTTAAAGTCTAAATAGTTTGAATCAACATAAACAATTAGATACCTAGGCAAAGACCAAAGTCGACTAATTTAATATGGCCCTGTAAAATATAATATGTTAAATTTCGAGTAATTCAATAATCAAAGTACCGTTCCGGCGATCATCACATTGTCTAGTTTCAAGTCTCTGTAAATAGTAGTTATAGTTAAAACTGATTTTTGAAATAGAATTGTTGATTATCTCACCTATAGATAATTCCATGTTTATGCAAGTAACCAATCCCGCATAACATTTCTGCCAAGTAAAATCTGTTGAAAATGTTGGTTGTGTAAATAGCAAAACAGAATGACCAATACCTCACTTTGTCTTCAGGAAACCGCTTTTCTTGAAACAAGTGAAACTTAAGATCGCCACCACAACAGAACTCCATTGCCAAACAAAGGTAATTCTGGGATAGCAAAATAATTAGAAGGTGTCGTAATTCAATAATTTCCAGTTTACATTAGTTTGAAACGAGCAAAACAAGCGACAAATAAAGTGATTAATGTTGCCATATATCATCACCTTCTTCTCCATCACCACCGATTCATAGTCATTTGACTCAATAATCTTCTGTTTGGCAATGAATTTGACGGCAAAGTATGCCTTGAAGCCAACTAGTTTGGCGAGATATACCTAAACAATCAGGTGTAGTTATAATATACATGTTCACAAGTTGTTTCGGTTGAAACCTTGCCAAAGCCGCCTTCGCCAAGTAAACGCAAAAGAAGAAAATCTTGCATCGAGTAGCGACGAAAACGAACTCTAGTTTCATCATTGGAATCGTCGATCGCAATTGGCTCAATCAGCTTTACCGTTGACTTCTTCTTTTTGCCCTTCTCACCTTTTCAAGAAGATCATCCGTAACAGAGAAGATCAAACAGAGCAATTCCTCGCGTCAAAAGACTTACCTTTTTTCACTTTTTTCTTCTTCTTGACCACCGTAGACGGAGCCAGCTCGGTAGCATTGCTTGGCTTAGTTTGCTTGTCAATGGTTTCCAGTTCGCTTTGCAAACTAGTGAGGTCCATTGTGAGATCAACTTTCACTGGTGGCTTGCTCGAAATACTAAGTTCTTTAACCCCGTTCGCAATGAATGTACTGTCACATAGTTAGTTCTAGTGTAGACACTTCCTCAATTCCACCCATGCACGATTCTATCTTTATATATATCAACCAGTGCGCGCCATAAATAGAGCGTAGAAAGCAATGCAAAGCCGAACATTTTATTCTATACAACAACTCGACAATTGATGTTTGCATATTCACAAAACATAAAACAATAAGGAAATGAGATCATACACCAGTGCTTCGAGGTCACAGATCCGCTTAGTCGCTCATTTCGTTGAAACGCTGCAAAGCCGTTCGTTTAACTGCCTCTTTGTACGATTCTTCTGCAAGAAGCCAGAAAGTTAGGATAAGACAAGTATTAGTTGAGACTAACTTGTAAAGTTGGTTACGCTGACGTTCTTATTGCCTAGTCCAAGGCCACTCTTTCGATGTTCAACTTCGATTATGCTGGACATGCCTTGATTGGACTTGCCTAAGCCTGTACCTTCGGTCTTTGGGTGGAAAGAAGTACCATTACAAATGTGGCTTAAGCAATGACAACACGGCATTGCAATACCCATCCCATCGCTTTAAGCATTCGACTGCCAATATTGTCATCCGAGATTGGAGCAGGCGGTAGTGATTCGGCAGGCTCTACTGTGCTCTTCTCGAACTTAATCCCCGGGTATTCACGAGTGTCGTCGATGCCAAACTTGTCTCTTCTCTCCTTTGCTCGATCCCGGTAGCCAAGCTAGTTTGCATAACATGTATATTAACTCCTTCTACATTCTTCATCCACTATACCTCTCTTTCAACTTTTTCCACATGTTCCAGTTGTTCTTCGTTTAGTAAAGTTTGTCTCAACATAATTAGGTTGTTCTAGAAGTAAAATAAAAATCCTATGAATACAATTTGAATTTGAAAACCAAATACCTTGTGCAATCCGGAAAACTGTTGGTGCTTAGTCAAAAGTTCGATACTGTTGAATTGTCGCTTACAAAGTAGACAAGCTAATCGAGTACGATCAACGAGTCGCTCTTCTTCATTCTTGACTATCTCAAATGGATCAGCCATAGTTGAAGTGTCTTGGTCAACGACTGGCTCGCTGGTGACTTGTTTCTCCAGCAGGAAGAAGGCAGCATCGGCGGTGTTTGAGGAATTCTCAGATGCCTCGGGACTATAGTCCAAAGTTTGCAAATGTGGCTTGACAGCTTCCTTCTTTTGATTCATTGTTTTGGCCCACCTCTCCATGTCCTTAGCAATCTTCTTGGCAGTCTTGGCTTTGTCAAACTTTTCTTCCGTCGGCTTTTTGGCGGGTGTAGAAGCAGTCTCGTTGGTTGCCTTACCACTGCTGTCAACAGTAATGTAGATTTGATTTGCCGCCTCATAATACATATACTTTTGTGTTTGCTACACGAATCAACAAGTATATATCAAGTTAGGGATCAAAGCAAGCTTTTATCATTACCGAGTTGTAAAAATATTGCGAATTCGAGTCATAGTAGAAACCAGTAGAAGAGTCATAATAGTAACCAGAGTTGGCATCATACTGGAAAGTGCTATAATTTGGTGCTTCGTATTTGGCATGATCCACACCATCAATATTGACAGTTCCTAGGGACTTTTTCGATTTTTTGCCTTGATTAGTGGTCCCGTCGTGATTCTTCCACTGAGCTGCGGCTAAAGCTGCCAAAGCGGCATTCTGGGTCAAACCTAGACCGTTAGCGACTTGTCCAGCTTCAAATCTTTGTCCGTAAGACAAGTTCACTACACAATCATCAATCATAAAATCATCTGCCATTGATGAGAGCAACGAGTAGAGTTGGGTTGCTTCATAAACACTGTGGACTTCGAGGTAACACATGTTAGTTTGCTGGAAATTGCTCGGATCTGGCAAGAGTCGAATAGACTTGATTGGTAAAGCGGTCAGTGTTCCAATGATGGTCAACACTCGTTGCTCAGTGGTGAGTGAAGATAGATTACGTAGTACCAAAACTGTTTCATATACATTCAATGTAGGGGAGGTAGATGATAGAATTTTAGTAAATAACGTCTCATTCGGGCCGATGTTTTGGCAAAGACTAAATGTGATATACCATTAGTCGGCTGTTGCACCACTGGAGGAAGTCCGTCATGCGAGGATTCATCACGGTGGGAACCACATTTGAAACATTCATCACGACGCTTAAAGTTATTGATGCCACACTGCAATATCAGTTTATGGTTAACTTTGATCACTAGCCACCAAAAGACTGTGAGTTTACTTTGCCACAAGACCAATCGTTTTTGATTCCATTCTTATCCCCACCATATGGCTCTTTTGGAAAGCTGTAGAGTAATGAACATGGCTCGCCACCAATAGTGATATAATCCTAACAAGTAGACAATACATTTAATTTGACAAACATTGATGCATACTCACTCAATACCTTTGTCAATTCTTTGAGTTTTGTAGCTTGGTCAATTGTCAAAAATTCAATGAAAGCAAATCCTTTATGCAGTCCTAAGTAAATTGCAAAGATAATCAGTTTCAATTTTATATGCATGCAAAAAACAAACCAGTTTCCCTATTCTTCATCAGGCGAACTTCTTTTGGATAAAAGTTAAACTTATTGATCTCTGCGGTAATCTAAATATAACATGTGGTAATTAGTCGTATTATCTCGAGACTCAGATTGTTCTTACATCTTTGTCGGTGATGTGAGCAGGCAAGTTGCGTACCATCAAGGTATTGTTAGGAGGAATTTCTCTTTTTTCCTTTGACCTTTCTGTCCTCTCTTCGTGGCGGTCATGACTCCGAGAACTTCCAGACTGATCGTGATCATGAGAGCGACTGCTTCGCTCCAAACTTCTGCTTCGAGAACGACGTTCTCGCTCGCGGTAGTCATTTTGACTACGATATGATTTTCTATCATCATAATCGTCATTTCTAGAATAGAATTCTTCTGATCTATAGTCTGATGACTGAAATAATTAGGAGACAAATTATTAGCAATGAAACGAGATATGTTGGTTAGAACCAATCGTCAATCTGCGATTGCGAGCGCCATCAAATTGCTGAATTCTGCACATTTTCATGTTCTACATTGCCACCCTGCTTTGTGTGTAGTGGTTCCATACCCGACGACTGTTTGAATATGACCTATGGCCACGTTGTCTATCACAATCACGGTTGCGATAACTGCTATAACGATAAATCATTTTGGCTATAGTTAATCCAGTGAAACGTACATAGGAAAACCGAGGTACCTCTCTTTGAACCAATCCGACTCTTTGAAACCGCCACCCATTGTGGTGCGAGAGTAACGATCAATAATGAAATGAGCTCGACTTGGCGAGAAGTCAACGCAATGCACAACTTTGTTGTATATATTGTTCTGCGACTGCTCGTGCCAATCCAAGTGCCCGATTGATACACTGTAGTGTAGTACTTGTGGTTTGCTGCTAGTTTATACTCTGCACTCTATGCCACCTAGTTGCGCCACGTTTTTCAGTTTTTTAACAGGAAAAAAATTTCTACTTCCAGTATATCAATTCACGTTTTAACCCTTTCAAAGCTAACTGCTATTCTAGGAAAGCTGACAATTTATAGTATTTTTAATTCCAATAAGCGTGCTACATTATTAGATCAATCCGAGATATTAGAGGTATTATAGATTACAGGTAGCGCTCAATTGAGTGAAGACCAACCAGGAAACGACCAAAAGAGTTCTCTACCTTTGTCACCGTGCAAAGGGGCCTTTTCTAGATGTGGTCAAAGGTAAAGCGTATGTTCACAATAGAAGTCTTTTCTTTCTTAAACGGGCTCATTGTTGAGTGTCATCTGTACTAGGTTATATATCAAAGTACAAATCATTTCCCAACACATATAGACAGGAACTTTTCAAAATATATATAATTATCAAATGTGACTGAAGAACAAAATTTCATAATCCGAATAATATTTGTTATTTTATAACTTTATTGACATATAAAACTTAAAAAGTGGAAATCTATTCTTTTGTCTTAGAATATAAGTAGTTTTCAATAATTTTTTTAACGAGAGTCGAGAAGTGATTGTATATCTGAAAATAATTTTGATCAATTGCAAATTTAACCATTGATTTACTAGAATAATATAGGTGTGATTGGTTTTAAAGTATACTTGAATATATGCTTGTGCCTTATAATTATATATATGATCTGTCAGAATCTTGCTAGTCTAGTTTATTATATTTGCGTGCTTGTGAATAAATTCGAAAAATGGCTGGCCTACTAACACGTGTACAAGTGGTGCAACTGGAGAGAATCCGGTGGGCAAAGAGTTGAGCAGTGAAAGTGGCGAATTGGTGGGCCAATGGTCCGAGATCTCGATGCGAATCGAGTGAAGCGCGCCACTCCAGTGCGGGAGTGGCAATGCACTCATCCTTCATTTACACGTACCATACTCACTCTCTATAGACAATCTGCTTCTCTTGCAATCTGCTTAGTGAGCATGCGTTAACCTTTTTTTTGTTCGATGACGCATGCTCTCTTGTGACATTGCAAGTGAAAGTGACAAGTAATTTTTCGAATTTTTTTAAGTACATTAATTTTTACAATAACAATTTTAACATATTGAATAGTTAGTTTTAAAAATTTCCAAAGTACCAAAGTTGTAATCGGGTTTGGGTAATTGTAATAATTTTATTTATAAAAACTGAATTTTTACTTCATATGCAAAATAAAAAATTTGAAACAAAAATACTGTCGTTAAGCGTAAAAAATTTTTCTTGAATTTTGTATAAATATGTTGTACGGTCTCTTGGTAACAACCAAAGAAAAAAGCAAGCAGTTCAATTGCCGATAGATGACACATCGGCAATGATTGTCAAACGAATTTCTCAACTCCCTCAGGATCTCCGAATCACAATTGGCCCAAAGATTCTTGACTTTATTGAGAAAGAAATTAAGAAATATGAGGATGAAGAACATAATGACAAACACTGAGACAAATAAACCTTTACAGCAATTTCTTCCCTAGTTTTTTCCGTAAGTTTGTCCGGCGGCCACCGTTGTTGGTGACTGATATCTACCAAAAAGACTGTAATGTCAAAGCGCATTGTTGCCGGTATAAAAGTTTTGTTTTGATGGTGGAAATAAGTGGGCAAGGCAGTAGTTGTCTTTTGTATAGGGTTAGTTTTTTAAATTTCTTAATTTTCACCTTATTAAGCTAAAGACTGATATGTACATATCCTTCCACAACGATTTCCAACGGCATAGACTGATATCA
>WURS02062478.1:0-10640 GCA_011762765.2 Rhinocypha anisoptera | reverse complement strand
ATTTTATAAAGAAATGCTAAATATCCTCATACGACCCCGTAACTAGGGAATCTAGATGACGGTAATATCGTAATTTTTGAAAGAAATGCTTAATCTCATCAGACGACCCCGTAACTATGGAAAATCAAAGCCCCATCTCGTATTTTATAAAGAAATGCTAAATATCCTCATACGACCCCGTAACTATGGGCTGGCACTTGAAGTGTCTACTTACTTAACCTTATGTTCATCTCCCGTCTCACGCTTAAAGAACTTTTAAAAAATCGCTATAATCATTTCAAATCGCTTGCAAGAGCGTCTTCGAAATGCATTATATAGTGTCACAATCTCGTCAACACAATGGGGATTAATTCCTGGGTCGACGGTTACACGGTCGTACTTAATATACGCTCTCTAGAATAGATAATAAATGACGCGCCTGCACCTATAGTTGATCATCTTTAAAGGTCAGAATGGATGAAACGAAAACAAATCCAATATGTTTGTGAATTGTCAATGTTTAACTCTGTCTTTCACATGGTTCCATAACTGCAACTTTCTTTTACACTTTAACAAATTGCAATAGCTAATTTTGTGTGAGAAAGTGGAAAATGATATTTCGTGCTCGTCACCGAGTAAAATATCATTTCCATTTTGATGAATTTAAGGTCTTCTTGAGATTGTTCTGAGTAAACGGAGCATAATGAAAGCAAGTTAAACATTGCATACTCTTTGCAACCTCGAGCCTAGAGATTATGTTATGAGACATTTTCACTGATTCATAACCTTTCTTGACTGTACTTGATGTTGAGTGCTGTGAATACCTGTACTAGTGATCATGACCAGGAATTTATTTACTTCATTTTCATTCATCGTTTTAATAAATGTTTTGTGTTGTTTGATCGAGTAACCCTGAATATTTTAGGACATTCAGTTCCGGGTATTTCTGTTGATATTTACTAAACATGTTTTTAGCAGATAGTCCTAAACCAGAACGTTTAGTAGTCCAGGTGCGTTTAACTTTATTTTTGAAGAGGATTGCATCAAGAGAAAGTGATAGCAAGCATATTCGTCAGGTTAGTCTCAAAAAGTGTGTCAAAAAATTACTTAAGTTTTGCGGCATGAAATCATGAGGAATATTTTCACATACTTTCAATTCCATCGAGACAAACAAAATGAAAGTGGCACTCGTCATGAACCAAACGCCACATGTTCGAAAGCAAATTGTCATTCATCTGACTTGAGGTTTGTGACGTCGGCTGGTATTAACTTTGCTTTTTGTGTAAAACATCCCGCTCACTTTGCACTCTAAGGGTCTAAAAGATATAATTCAAAATTTTATTTTCTGTTTAGGTGCGTTAAGAAGTCATGTATCGATAAAACCATTCAGAATTTGTCATATTTGATCAGAAACGACTTGTGTGGTGCTCAAAGTTTTTTTCTGTTAAAATCTCATAAAACGGGTACAGTTAAACGCAGAAATTATTCTTTGCTCAAGAAAACACATCTCATTTCCTCATCAGTTATTTTTACAGGATGAGCAGAAAAGGAAGTGTCCTTATCTATATTCGCTTACGGCTAATGATGCGACACACGCGATGGTATACTTTCGTTGTTACCATCGTCAATTTTATCATTGGACAGCTCGTAACCGTCGCATCAGTACGATCGAAGCTCTCGATCGTAATTCTTAGACAGTCGAATACATACTCGGAATGGCTGCGTGTTCACGAGTGACTATTACGTTACTCTTCTCCTTCCGCTTCTCTCCCACACTCAGCTCATTGACCTCCTCACTTCCCCGTTTGGGAGGGAAGGCGACGCGGCCTAACCCCGTTACTCCGCGGTTTCCCATTGCTCTCTTTTCGTAGATATTTTGGAGCCTCTGCCTAGTCGACGGCGCACGATAGAAAAACCTACTCGCTTCGCCATTTCTCCGTCGACCGCCGGAAAATCATTTCGCTAGCGTAATCCAAGCGTAGGTGCCTCATCCAAAAGTTAATGGAACGTGATGGCCACTCATTGCAGTCGCGTGCTCGTCTGGAAAAGTTTATACAACGCGCCAGCCAGCCTCACCACGCGCTCCTTCCCCTCTACGGATGTTCACCGCCGCACGTGTGCTGCAGAGGAATTCGCATTTTTATTTCTTCGGTGTGTTAAATAAAGCCGCGGCGGGAGGAAGCTGTGGTGGGAGCGTGGTGAAGCGATGAGACAATGCCTTGTTGGGTAGGGGAGGAAAAAATAACCGAGTCATATGGCACCGCGGCCGGTATCATTACTGGAATTGACTCATCGCCGCGTCGGCGGCGACACCGCCGAGCGGAGAATGCTAAGTACTGACGTCTGCATCCTGGGATTGGCATCCTCCCCGCCCTTCACTCATCCTCCACATCCGCCTGACATTTCCCGTCTTCACTCTCCTCTCCCTTGTACAGTTCCCCGCTCCGCCCCATTCCCTTCACTCCGCTCTCCCTCCCTCGCCCACCGTTTTAAACACGTCATCTTCCCATCATTTCTTTTTGTAGGCTACTTTGCCCATCGGCTTGTTTTCCTACTCAAAGGTACTCCTCCCCCCCCCCCAAATAACAACGATCAACCTACCGTCATATTTAATTATTCCCGTTTTTATTTTTTTTCGGATATCGACTTCTTTTTTGATCGTAATTCGTTGATTGTTGAATGGAAGTCTCTTGCTAGAAGTGAGGATTTCTCTGTTTTCTTGGAGAATATGGGGGAGTCGGTTTTGTTTTGTGCTCGAAATATTTGGCAGGATTCCTGCAGATGGATGACTGAATTGAAGGGTCGGCCATAGAAAAAAATCATCATCGATAGTTTACAGTGAAGCGAACCGTTCGAAATAATCTACTTGTCTCCAATGCCTCAGAAGTACAGGCCAGTTTACAATTCATTATAGGTAACATGCATTATATTCCATTAGTACTATCTTTCTCACCGATGCCAGTATTTTACAATTGGCATTTTGTAAATTATATAGTTTTATATCAATATAACGCATTTATTTAGTGCTTGTAGTTCTGGGAATCAGCTCTTGGTTTATCTTCCTCGTTTCCTGGAATCAGTTTTCCAAGTCTCGAGTTGGTTGCATTCTCAAGAGGTTGAATACCCACGGGATACCGGACGGAAACGAATTAGGGGGTAATTATTACCCTTGGCTGAACAAGGCTTCTTTTCTCTTTCGTTTAAAAGATCAAATCAGAATCGTGATTGTAATAAAAATATCATGGACGATAAGACAGATATGTTCAAATATCTTCATGGTCCCCATGTAACTTGCAGTGATTTTCCGTTTCACATTTACAGTCTTAATCTTGTATCATTGCCAAATTAAAATCATCAGATAGATTTTATTATCGTAAAGTATAAGCATCTATTTCCTCGCTTTCCCCAAACTTACGTTTGGTAAAACATTATACTTATGGGAATTAGTGTATTTATAACACAAAAGAGACTTCAATATTCCCACGGAAGTAAACATTTCGTCTTCCTTGTACATTTCACACTTTTTTCTGCTTTCATCTTTGCTTTTGATTGTGCACATAAGTGGTGTGATTTGACCATTTTACTTTATAGGAACTGATTCCGTTAATAACAGCCCTATAGAAGAACCGGGTGATAGGCTCCTTCACTATTTATCTTTTGTGATAACTTCAAATTTTTTATTGACTTAACTGTTCCACATTGTAGATAATACATTACTTTTCCACGAATTTGTTATTAAGACTTTTTTCGTGACACGTTTCCGTGACATTTGATCAATTTAACTGTTCATTCAATTATTTTTTCGTTTCCAAAATGTCTTTATTTGAGTGAGGTCTTTAAAAAGCACTATTTTCGACGCTAAAATTGCCTCTCGCTTTTCTTTCAAGCAAACTTTTATAAAATAATAAAGGAATCGATGTTTATTGTCATTCATTCATAATTTAATTTTTAAAGATGAGCCATATATTTAAGACGAATGTGTTCAGTTTTGACATGATATTCTGTTTTTTAAGACACTTTGGTTCAAAGTTAACTATTTTACTATTTATATTTAAATATCATCGTTTTACTTGTTAACATGAGAATATAGGTCATTACTTGTCCACAAAAAATAAGTAATAGGCTAAATTTACATGGGAAACACTAGCGGAAAAACATTTCTAAACAGTTTAAGTAAGAAGAAACATTCTCAATTGGTACAAGATTTTAAAAGTGAATATATATTCGATTTCCTTGGTATCATTTTAAAGAGAGAAAACTTGGAGAAGAGATTACAACTATCCTACCGCAGTAGTTGATTTTACTCGGCTGGCAATTATTTCTCATGACATGCATACCACGCTCAATTCGTCTTGACAACAGAGGTGTTCATTTATTGCCCTAAATATATATTGAAAACAATTTAAAATATGTCATTACTGTAGGAGTAAAATTAAATGTCATATATTAGATATGACGATATCACGATTTTTGGAGTCTGGCAGAATTAAAAATTTTCTTTCGGGCATCATGCATATTTTTTTATTGGAGATGTGAACATGGCCAGAAACACCTAGCCCCACCCTATCGGGAGCCAGAGTCATGTTGTATGGAAATAAAGTTAACAAAAAATGGAAGTAAAACGTACGGCCCGATGTTTGACGTGCGACGGAAAGTAGGAACATATAATTGAAATGGTTGGTTGTAAATTCAAATTCGCCATTCGAATACAGTTGTGAAATGATATTTTTCTCGTGTAGCAAGGGTTATTTTTCAAGAGACGACCTCTTATCGAACTGGAAATGTTTTTTCCTTTCGCCTGTTTACAAGTCGCCAGTTGATTAGTACCAGTTATCTTAAGGCTTCAGGCTATCAACGTGCCGCCTCAAGCGACACTGACCAAATATGGTGTCTCTCCTACTCCTCCATTGTTGTTTTGTTAGAGGGCTTTATCGTTTCGCATGATTACTTTTACATCATCTAAATTTCTTCGCCGGATGGAGATAATACCGTATTAATCCACTGTCAAATCTTTGCTCAGATTTCATTATCGGGGTGCCCGTAGTGCGAAACTACGAACACAGAGGCGAACAATATGGGAGAATTCCACAAAAAATTTGGAAGACATATTCTTTCTTTGCGCTGCGATGAGAACACTTTCATATTATTGCTCGACGAAATAGGCGATTTAGCGCTTTTGATAATCTATTTATGAGCACCCAAGCTTTTAGAGGCGTGGGTTTCATCGAAGATACTAAAGTATTGGGAATGTAACAGAATGTAAGGAAAAGTGATTGGTTTTCGTGGAAGCATGGGTCCTTTTTAGTAATATTATCACCCACCTGTATTCAAGGTGAGAGTAGTGAAGCTTGTGATGAAACGCGACTCACACCGGATTCGGGTCGTTCTATCTGCGTCTTATTATGCAGCAGCGGTGATGATTCATTCCGCACCTCTCCCTCCTCCTCGCCGGCTGTTTTGTTATGGTTGTCAGCGTCGCCTCTTCCTCCAACCTAAACGTCATTCCCCAGGAGTAGACAGGCCTATATATGTGTAGTTGCGAAATAGAATCCTATCTCGATCTATCAGTCACACCAAGAGGTTTCCTTCATCGAAGCGTGTTGTGGTATAGTAGGGTGGAATACGATACAATTGAGTTTTCCCAATCCCCTTCACATAAGATTTCTTAAGGTGACAATTGGCCAATATCTTATGCATTTATTTAGCGTAAGGGTAATTGAGATAGGGCTAATATGAAACTGCATACTTAAAAAAATTCTATTTGAAGTTTTGAAAATCTAAAAAAAAATTGATATTATGGAGAAGTTTCCCTTGGCTTCCAAGGTATTACGCATACGTAGACGTATAAATTTAGACCTTCCACGAATAGAAATACTTGTACCGTATACAATTCTCGCCTGTCGAGTATACTACGCTACCTTCTGATTATACGTAAACCCAACGGCGTGTAAAAATTCACACATCAGGTTAAGTGGGTCAGTTCATTTCCCCTGTGCCCCATGAGGCTTCCCAGGAAGATTTTATATTCAGAAAATCACTCAGCTTGGCTTTACCTGGTGTACAGAGTGTTCTTGTTTAGAGGGACTTGAACCCGGGTCCCCCGTTCAGTAGCCAAGCTCTCTACCCATTGGGCTACTATGACCACTTTTTGTCCTTCATTTTTAATTAAAACATTTAGTTATAACTTTATCCCAACATTTAACAGACTGTTAATACAGCAATATTACAAAAAATGAAAAGTATCTAGTTTAGTCGAACCTGCTAAAGAAAATATTTCGCATACTCCGAAGTATGGAAAAACCCGTAGACTCAAAACCAGTTTAAAGAAATTAAAAAAACACTCTTGAGCAATGTAAACCGATAGTAGATAAATAATGTTGTATATTTAAGGACTGGGAAAGGAAAAGAGGTATTTTAAAGTGTTTTTTTTAGACTATTAGAGTATATGGCACCAAAGTTGCCAATGAGATTCTGTATTTCTTTCTTTAATTACTTCTTATAAAGTGTCAGACAGTAACATTGTATTTTAAACAGAGAATGCAGTACATCATTTTACATAAAATAAATACGCATTGCGATTAGTATATGTATGCTTTATGGCATTTACCTTTCACTGGAAATATTTCACTATGTATTATCAGGAATCCGTGTAACATAAAGACTACTGGGTTCATTATGCATAAAAATTAATTTTTAACTAATTTTATATAGCTGTGCTTTATTGACTTAAGTAATAAGGATGAAATAGTTTACAGAATTAAATTTCTGATTAATTTGTAAAGCATTTAAACATTTCCCTAATCTTAACAGGCGTGATATATTGTATGGTACACAAAAATTTTACACCTTACGGTAGATATAGCTGTAATTTATGGTAGTTTATGGTTTATATTGAGGAGTTAGGTAGTAGAAGGAACTATATAGTCCCAATCTTACCCAAATAAAGGCATATTATTATTATTTGGTGAAATCTCATACTTCCTTATAAAGATTATATTACTATTTATGTAAAATTTTATCAGTGACTTTTTAACAGCTAAAAATCATGCTCAGACATTTTCAAAATTAATGAAATGACAGATTGGCAATATTTTCGTGCGTGAAAAATGGTTTCACAGAATTATTTAAAATTAATTGTTTTGATATTATTGCAGGCTGCCGTAAAATATTGTTTGCTTTTCAATAACACCTGATTCTAAGGCAAAGAATTTCCCTGATCACGTTTCGCATATCGTACCGTACGTACTGTACTGTTCAATTTTTTATCAAGACGTTTAAAAGCGCTGGCCTGTACTTTTATGATGCATCTTATCTTTTCCGTCCATATAATGCCCATCATGCCAAACAATTTCTAAAGAATCACCACGGTATAAAAAATGCGTGTCATAGAGCTATTTTGGAGTACTTTTTGCATTCATGACAGTCTGGAGACTAAAGTGAAAAAAGTCATGTCTTATGTATTGGAAAGAACATCTAATGTAAACAAAACCGTCATGTTTGTTTTGGTTGCCTTGTCTCTTTTACACGAGGAATGTTTCGGCTATAAGTCATGCAAGATGATCGCTGATTGTTTGGCGTTTTGAATCTCGAGATATAATACGTATTATCGTGGTCACACTATACTGACAGATACGGGTTTTCACGGGGAATCCTCAGGTGAAACAATTTTGGGAGCATCGTTGGGTTTTCAACCTCCGGCCAATGACACAACATTCGGATTTTGTGTGTACCGACTCGACTAGTTCGCTCACCTGCGCTGCCTTCTTGGCCCTCATCTACATAATACCCTGCAGGCCGCCACAAGGGCGTGTGGCAGGGGGTGAGCCACCACCATACATTCACATACACATGATACAAGTCATGCATTACGCACAAAAAGAAGAAACTTACATTCTGAAAATTCATTTATTATTAGTTATAATACAAGAATGAATCGCATTTTACCACTTGTTGAATCGCTGTTGTTGTAGATCACCCAAATTATGGTCGAATATGTCATATTCATGGGAACATCAACATAGTAAGTAATATAAACGTTTATCGGTCCTGTCCTAGATTGATATCACTCGGTTGAAATTGAAGGCATTTTCAACATTTAACATTCATTAAATTCATTCATTTATTTTCTTTTTTTAATCTATTCATTAGACTAGCATACATACTATTCATACAAATCGCAATAATCAATAATCCTATTTTTTTAAATATGCATTTTAATCATTAGTCTGATGATCGCTTCATTAGTCTAATTATCTAGACAGTAATTTCTAAACAAATCATTCGAAACCGCCTGAAATGTCTTCAGTGAGTATTCTTTAGAGAACCTCCTTCGAAAGAAACTAAAGGTTCATCCAGGCTAAATACTCACTGGGATTTATGAAGGTAGTTTTTAATCATCAGAATATAAAGTTGGCCTGCCGTTGCCACTTTTAATAATTCACCATGAACAATAGCTCTACAGTGTAATGCCATTCCATTACACTTGCTTTAATAAATAACGTATCAGAAGCATCGTAATAGCGTACTTTTAAAATAGATTACTTAACCCCTTGGGGTCAGTTCACCCGGCTACGCAGATTTTTTTACTTTTGATGTTCCAACTTTTCATTAAAGACGTTGACTGATTTTCATTACGTATAATTTCATTTGATTAACATTATCCCTCTCTGTTTAGTACATCTGAATTGGTTTTCATACGAATTTCACTTCACACAACTGGTGTACTATGTGTCTAATAGTTTTCATTCTTATACAACTGCGAATCAGGGTGCTTTCAACATCTTATGGGTTCGTGAAGAGACTGCGATTTGTTCTCAGCGAAAATCGACATTTTATTATGTGGAAAAATTCTACACGTTCACGACCCCGTATTTCGACAAATAGGAGCTTTAACGGATCAGTTAAATATCTACCGAACAATGTACACCATTTACTCGGGGTATTCGCACGATTTTGCCCAAAATGAAGTGTTGCACTGAGAAATTTTCCAGCGAACCGCGTTCACCGATCGAAAAGTTGAGAATGATTCGGATGAAAAGATACGAAAAGTTGTTATTTTGCTTTAATCAGACTTTATCTTGAACATGACTCGAACATTTGAGGTGGACGTTAAGGAAAGATCTAATTTGTGTCTGCGTAGCGCAAAAGCTGCCCGCCCAAAACCTTAAAAACTACAATGGACGAATGAAAGCGATTACGGAATTATAATCAAATTTCAGATGGGAGTCAGTTGATGCACAAATATCGCGTGAGGGAATAATCAATCCACCATATAATGAAATTAGAAAATAGTTTTAGCTGACCGCCAGCAAAGAGAGTGTGACACTGATAAAATATTAAGGCAAAAAAAATGCTCTGGTGTATGTCAATAGTACCTACCACGGATAGATAGTCCACATTGAAAAATTCAGGGAAGAAGGCTGAAATCAACAAAAAGTGAATTTTCTTACGTATGTTTTGGGGTCTGTGGAATAGAAAACATTAGAGTAAATTAAATGATATTTCAAAATAAAACTTGTATACAACGATATAAAAGCTGACTAATACATAGCTGATTTTTTAAACGGCATTATAGTTGTTTTCATGCATGTTTGTAGTGAGAAGTCTAAAATTGTCCTGCATGTTGTGGATGATGTTCTACTATTTTATTTTTCATGCGGGTTACTTCATTCTCAGTGCAATGTGTCCCTCTTAACATTTGAATTTGGGAGTGAATGTGAATGTTTGGTGGTGCCTCACCCCCTGCCACACGACCTTTCGGCGGTTTGCAGGGTAATGCTTAGAAGTAGAAGTAGAGAGTGGTAAGATTAAAAGTACCTAATTAGACTCGCACGTCATAAGAGAGCGTACATTTATAGCAATATTTGGAGAAATCCAATTAGGATTCGGGATCTTGAAATGAAAGGAATGTAGGCGTAAATGTAAGAAACGGCGACATCACCTTGATTGTCTCCCGCTGTCAACTAAAAACCACAAAAAAATAAACAAATGTCAGCCTCCGTATTTCTTACAAAAAATCTGACGAATGTGAATTGGGAAAAATAGTTGCAGAATACATGGACTGATTGTCTACTCGTTCCATACTTTTCTCTGTGTATTGCCGCTTTGGAAAATGTTTTGCTCCTTCGTTATTCGTAAATATTGATATATTTAATTCTATTGTAGTAAATATTGTTATATCTTCACTTACTTCCCATTTAATATTCTCCATATGATTCGAACAAATTCGTACTCGTATTATTTCCTCGCCGCCGAAAGAGGACAGGGAGCCAGCCACAAAAGGAAAGTTAGTTAGGTACCTTTGTAGAGTTTTAAAATCAGCTATAAATTAGTCAGCTTTTATATCGTTGTATACAAGTTTTATTTTGAAATATCATTAAATTTACTCTAATATTTTCTATTCCACGGACCCCAGACCATGCGTGAGAAAATTCACCTTTTTGTTGATTTCAGCCTTCTTCCCTTCATTTTTCAGTGTGAACTATCTACCCATGGTATAGTATTAGGTACTATTAACATCCACCAGACGGAAGCTCTTCTCCTAAATTATCAACAAACTTTCACGCATGACTAACTCCTTTACCTGTGGGGACAATAACGTGGTTTCGCGATCCTAATGAGGCTGGGGGGTTAAGGAGGAAGGGCCCCCTCACGCGGGCGGG
>WURS02062467.1:0-10641 GCA_011762765.2 Rhinocypha anisoptera | reverse complement strand
CCGTTGATGGAAATTACTCAACGGAGAGTGAGCTACAAGAAGTGGAGACAGACCAAATAGGTACCTCTCTGTCGCTCTCCTCCGTCATCACACGCGAGTGTCTGGGTCGGCGAGGTCTCGGTTCTGGGAGTCTCGGAACCCTTTC
The DNA here is from genome assembly GCA_011762765.2 of Rhinocypha anisoptera. Taxonomy (NCBI): domain Eukaryota; kingdom Metazoa; phylum Arthropoda; class Insecta; order Odonata; family Chlorocyphidae; genus Rhinocypha; species Rhinocypha anisoptera. The sequence continues at coordinate 10,496 of WURS02062467.1, read as the reverse complement.
ACCCGAGGCATCCGGAATCATTGGAATTCGGTTGACTAATTCGGAGTGACGGGGGGAGGAAAAAAAATGGGAGCCAGATGCAATGGGGAGAATGATAGAGGTAGCGGGACACTGAAAGCTTTTTAACGGAAAATTTTGGACGAACGCGGAAGAGGAAAGAAGGCACTTTAGCTGTGGAAGGCAAGATGATGGATTTAATGTGGAGACAATTAGATGATATGATGCCCGTGCGATAGCAGGGCTTGAATTAATTGCGGTGCATCGGTCGAAGTCTTCATGCCGCCATTCGCCGGACCACCCATAGTAACAATGACTACGAAAAAAATCGAAATTACTCATGGCATATGCATGATGGTATGTAATACCGTCCCTCTAATACTCTCCACTCTAAATGTCCAGTAACTGAAAATGTAGAATAGTTCCCAAACAAATAAGGCTAAACTAATGAATCATGCTTGAATTTTATAAGCGCAATTATGTAAATGAAGGAAAAATAAAAACAATAGAATGAATTAGTTCATTCGCGGAAGTCTAATTAAAAAAATACCAGTACTTTATTATTATCTATGACGTCACACATATATGCTGTTGCTAACGTCTCTTTGACGTTTTTAGTAGCTTTTATTGTACAGCTATAAGAGCTTATGTCCAAATCCGTAAAAGTAGTTAAAAGGAAATAATAATTTAAGAATTACATCATTAACGGAAGTACCTACTTTCCAACATTCTCTTATCGAAGCATATAAGATTACGTATTTCGGTTTTTCAGTTTCTAATAGTCAATCGAAATATTTGCGATTTTACTCGGTCATGTAGTAGTGAAACATAAATGTTGGGTCTATAAAACGTACGTAAATGTTAATGGAAATAATGTTCGGACACGTGACATTTTTTGATTGAGATACGATAAACTGTTGTATTGAAGATTTTAAATTGTTAAGATGTATTTATTCTTGGTCTCTCGACTATCTTGATATCCTTTATGAGAGAACGTAGGATAAAATTCCTAGAACCGTAGGACCTCGTATTTCCCATCGATTTCCTTGATATTCTTAATTATGACCAAAAATACTAGACGTGTCTGGGTTTGAGCTCAGTGTTTTGCTGTAGCCATTTTCCAGATAAATCTGAGTTTCCCTAAGTTTTACCTATGAATATCACTTACTCATAAAATTTCAGTCTTCGTGGGCAACTAGAACACTTCAATTTTACAGTCATGACAATTTACAGCTGGCGAGTGACTAAATGAGTTTGATCGAAGATGCAGACTTATGTGCATATAAAACTTTATATGGATTGCGGAGCCAAAAAGACTTCAGAAAATTTTGTGATAACGAGGTTTTACTTCTTAAAACATAATGATATAGTACATCGCATCTCGCTATAACGAAGATAATACATATAATAATACTAGTGTGTAATCTGGATGTCATAGTATAATTCTTTGTTAAATTTTGTTAAAAACACAGCCAGCGGTGTTTTTTCAAGAAAAATTGACGTACTTCGCTGGTTCCACGTGTGACGACTTCTTAAACCGGATACTAAGTATGGCAAAGCATTATATCCCCGAGATTCTTTTGACGACTTGATTTTACTAGTCACTCAGCTAGATGTTTCGAGTCTGAAATGGTGTCTTCTGAAATAGGTGGTGATATCGGCCGTCACTTGGCGGAAACTATTCATTGTAAAAGAGAAAGGAAAACCCTTAGTTCCTTTCCAAAATTTTATTTGGTACTTCCAGGTGTCGACTTCACACAGAAGTACTACAGGTAGTACGTAAACATTTTTTAGATTTATTTAGCCCATTCCTAGGATCCTACTTGGAAACATATCCCCTTCCCTATCTATTACTTTCATGAATGTTTGCCTCCCCTGATTTATGAAATGGCAAGAGGGACACGTTGCTTTGTGCCTCTCATGTGCCCTTGAAATGCGTGTTGGAAGTCTACTTGCTGCCTCCCTAAGTTATGAATCAGCTTTTCCCAAGGAAACTGTGATTCAATATAACAAACAAATCGGAAAATTCCCCAATACATCGGAGTGGAATAAATAATCAAAGTGTCAGCATTTGAAATATTATCACAAGGCACCTTTTGAAGCATTTGAATAATTCGTTAAAAATACATTCTTCGCGTGATTTTTTTTATTACCGATGAAGTTACCAGTAGAAAAAGTAGCCTTAGTAGTTCAGCAGATAGAGCTCTCGACAACTGAACGTGTAGTCCGAATTCAAATCTCGGTGACAGCTTCTGACACCTTCAGCTCTTTTATTTTAAGGGTACGAAATCTAATAGGGAGACGACACTGGTGACTTGGTCCGCTCCTTTTAAAATCTAAACAGCCCTTTAAAAGAAAACTATTTATCCAATCAATTTATAAATAGCCAAGTTTAAGCTCTTGCTATTCATCACAATGGCGTTCTTGTAGTAGTAGTATTTTAGTTTGTAGGATGCTTCGACGGCTTTGCTCATTTCGCACCTCTTCAATTCATAGAAAAACTCATCTGGACAAACACAACAGCTATTCGGGATTCGAACCCGCGACCTTTGGGCTAGCCGGCGAGCACGCTACCCATCAGGCTAACCCGGTCGGCAATGGCGTTCTTGACCATAAAAGAAAGCAAACATAAGTTAACTCATTATAAATTAATAAATAGTTTCACTGGTTGAAAAATATTTTTAGAAACTCTTCTGTGCCTAAACTTCCTTTAACACTTCTATTCAATTTTGTGCATAGTAATTTTTAGAAAACTACTAGTTTCACTAGTTGAAACATATTTTTAGAGGCTCTCATGAGCCTCAAACTTCCTCCTACCCTTCCATTCCCATCCTTGTGTACCCTTTCTCCCGGTCTGAAGAGCCTAATAGCTAAACCAGACTGGAAATCAACACCATGAAAAAAATGAATAACCATAGCAGGTATATAGTATATAGGTAAAGCTTTCATCTAAGGAGGCAGATGATTATTAAAAATTTGGAACTACCCCAGTACCCCAGAATCATTGATGTCGATGTTGCCTTCGAAATACCAGTGTCGAAATGCCACATGTAGTCGTAAATTAAGTATAATAACATGTGTGTCAAATTACTGTCGTAAAAATATCGTCGTTCAAATATCGTACTCAAAGGGTTATTTGAAAGAGGAAACTGACCATGCGGCGGCTTTCAGGGCAGGGTAATACGTAGAAGAGACTTAAAGTCTGTCTCACGCCGAAATAAGGACTTGTATCTATAAACATCAATAGAATGTTATGAACGCAGGAGGTATTAAGTTATAAGTTATATTAGGGTAACTTGCTATTTGTTCATGTCATTAGTCTTCAGGTAGCATTTTATTTCAAATTGTTCGGATGACTTTGTCATTATTATGTTTTCAATATGATCAATATGGTTTTCCCATCATGTTACGTTCATGACGAAGCGTAATCAAAATGACCACGAATTTCATCGAATATGAACAAATCTCTGAATGAGGAAGATAACGGCGGGAAAATGTGTGTCAAGTTTGCCAGTACGTGCGACTTCGACCGAGGTGCACCTAGATTCGCTAAAGTCCATCCGTGGGAGATTGGCACAGCGATGGTTTCGCTTTCCCCCCACCCCGCAGCTGTTGATATTCACTTTCCGTCCTGTCGTCACTTGTGGGGCTCTTCGTCGCGTTTTGAAGAAGAAAACAGTCCTCTCGAGGTTCTTCGTTAAAGGACGGAGTCTTGTGTCTGCGACTCTTCGTCTCTCCCTCTCTCTCGGCATCTCTTGCTTCCTGCTCTTCGTCTCCGGCCTTATCCAACTACGTCGCCTCCCAGAGCCGCGCGAAATCTTACTCCTTCCTCACTCCGTCCACTCAAAAAGAGGAGTCCGGGAACGTAGGGGAACGCCTCCCTCCTCTACCTCGAGGGGGGGCGTTCCCCGCGTCCCTCCTCCCAAGAGCCGAGACGTTATTTTTTTCCCCGGGAGGATGGCGTACGATGGTGGGAGCGTTTGCGGGCGTGTGGTTTGGAGGTGGGAGGAAGAGTGTATTCAGAGGAGTTAGGGGGTGGTGCTCGTTTTGCAGCGTGTGGCCCCCGCGGGAGAAACGGGTGGGGGATAGAGAGAGAGGGGGGGAGAGAGAGAAAGAGACCGGGGTGACGGGGTGAGTAAGGTTGGTGAACGAGTTGGACTGAGTGAGACGAGCGGACGTCGGGAGACTTCTTGAAGAGCGCTCTCTCCCTCCCTCTCTCTCCCTCCCCGCCCCGCGAGAAAATGCTCTCTCTTCTTCGTTGGCTCTCACAACTCTCCGCCAGCATCGTATCTTTCCTCTCCTCATCTTGTCTCCATCTCTCTCACGCACACGAACCATCTTCTCCGCCAGGGGCTCCGACCTCTTGATTTACTTTATTTTATTTCTTTTTGCATCAATTTGGTTGCAGCGATATCCTCCGGCCTATAATTTATGCTCTCCCTTCCGTCGCTGCTCATGGCAAGCGCAAGCATAGTTTTGTTTCGCATTTTTTCTTACTGCCTCATGATTCAAGCATGTTTATTTATATATTTTTAAAATGAAGAATGATAAGCGGTGGGAATAATGCAGCTTTGAAGAGGAATTAAGTTACGATGTAGTTGGACAAATCTAACCTGAAGCTCATCAAAAACCTACCGTAACGGCAGATTACCCCTTCAACCGCATAATGTGTCCAGAACCTTTCTCGAGGGAAACAGAATTTGGTGGTTAGTTTATCTTGTGATCATCCCCATTCTTAGGAACTACCGCTTCAGGATGCAACCCAATATTTCTTTTGGTAGGTATGTGGGTTGTCCTCTCTCATCATCGAAATAATTCCAGTTATTTATTTATAATCAAATTTTAAAATGTCTTCGTCGTAACATCCCTGTATTTTTATAAGAACTTACAATTAGTCCTTATTATAATGGATGAATATCATTTGCACTCCAAGCCTCTCAGTGAAACAGTTGTGTATTTTCTCTGGAGCCAAAGTAAGCAAGACGTTGGTGTGTATGCTATGTGTTATTTGATGGTGGAGCGTACCGCATGTCTGAGCTCTACGTTGAATACAGTTCACAAAATCCTGATCTCTCCTCTCACGAACCGAATGCTGTACTCGCTTGAACTCCAATCAAATTTCATCATTAGGAAGTTAGCGTATGTAGCAAAAGTCGTTAAGGAAAGAATCATAAATTCCTTATAGACAAATGTGCTATACTACACCCAATTACGTTAGTTTATCGAAATAGTTCTATATAAAAACCTTGTGGTACGATATTTTCTATTAAAGTACCTAAATTATTAACAAAGTTCACTGTGGAGGCCGTCGCTTGGTGGAATTACATTATAGAGTGATGGTTTTTAATAACTATTATACACAAAAGAATATTATAACTTTTATATTTCTTTTGTGGAAATATAATAGTCATTAAAAAACCATCACTCTAACCTAAATTACTTGTCATGTTCCGCGTGGGATATTGTTGTCGATTTTTTCATCTTTTAAAAATCTCTTTTTCAGTGTAAATGTTTGTTTCAATATTACGCCCTGCAGTTTTATCAGGAGCTTTATCTTTTTGTAGGGTCAAAGTTTGTGTTACAAAAACGACATATACTTCAATTGCAAGCGTCCTACCCACCAGGCTGGACCCGTCCGGCACCACTTAGTGTTTCTACGCAATACTGAAATAAATAGCGTTTTTCAACTTGTAGATCTGTATTTTTACCATTTAGCTTACTGTCTATAAATGCCATTAACTACGAATATCAATAATTACATCAATTTTCGGTAACTTATGCCGTTTGAATACATTTTTCCAAAAAACCGAGACGACGACATGCGATTCATAACTGTTTCAGAGTTACCATTTTGAAATTCGTTCTTAGTGCCGCTTCCATTGTTTGTTTTCATGGATTGCGGAAGCTTTTTTCCCAGACCCGTGCAAGTGTATTTCTCAACTTTATGCATTTTTGAAGAATGGCGAAGACATAACTCTGTCCGGTTTCCTTTCCCTTATTGTCGACGGCCGAGGCAGGGCAACAAACCGGCGAAAGAGGGCTGTTACGACGTTTCAATGACTGGATCCAATCTCCGTAAGCGATGAACGTTTCCCTATTGTCTCCCATCAATACCATTGTCGTAATAGTGAACAGGGGTTGGGGAGGGATCTACAAAATCTTCCACAACGAAGACCTTCGAATGAATGCTTCCTTCTCATTATTTTACCCCTTCTCTGTGTCATTGGGAGAACAAAAATTCACATGAACCTTTCCGTAGACCATGCTTGTTCCTTGAGTGCAGAGTTGGCTGGTGGTTTTTGCCTTGAATTCTCCATAGACACGGAGAATTCAAGGCAAAAATGTAAATACCGTTGTATTTTTTTTAGCGTTTTGTTCCCATAAAACTTTCCTCTTTTTCCCCATCGTGAGTTATCTGTAATATTATCTCTCTTACCAGGGAATATCAGGTGAATATTGAATGCTGAAAAGAAAAAAAAAATACCTTTTCCTCTTTCGGACAATCCTAAGGGTAAAGTCCTAGTTACCAGTTTACACCAAGCATGATTTCACATGTAAGTCGTTTTGCATGAATAGTTAAAACAGAAGATGTTTTCGCTCTGATCGCAAATATGCGTCGAACACCAGTGAAATTAGGTCATCTGTGTCACCCGGCACAATTCGCATATGGGGAAGAACTTTGTATCGAGGTTAATATTATTAGGTTTTATAAAAGAGGGCCAACATTTTATTCTTTCCTCAGTTTTTCGACTGCTCATTATCTTTAGATTATTTGTTAAAAGGATCCATGCTGGGTCTATAAAGATTTATTATGGAGGCAAAAAGCGGATATTCTATTGAGGTATGAGAGACAGTTAAGGCTGACTTCGTGGAATTCTATCATATTAAGGAGATAGGATCGGCTCCTCAGTAATATCAGTTCCAAAGCATAGTCTGGAACTGATGGGTTTTTTTATTATATCTTCTCAATATTAAGGTACCAAAGCGTAGACCTTTTATAACCCGCGTGTGGGTTTTGTAGGTGGGTTCACACAGAACTCTAACTCCTGCTGCGTCTGGAATTCTTGTATCAGTATGGGAGGTGGGGTTCCTTTCCCTGACCCACCCGTGGTTTCCCGAGAAAATCATAAAATCACAAGACTTATCACGAGGTACGTATTAGGGAAGCATTGTAAAAGTTTGAACGCGGTTCATATTCATTAGGCGAGCGCGATTCTTACTGGACTCTTATTCCATCTAAATATTTTGATAAAATATCATATTTTAGAATATACATGCCTTTTCTCTGCGAATGGTTAACAAAAAAAATACAGTTTATTGCTGTGCAGCACGTACATATCGAGAAACTAGGCTTTTTTTTGTCAATTATCAGAATTATCTTACGTTAAAGCCCGTAGAATTTGATGAAGTTTAAGAAGGGTGGTATATGTTTGTATTGCCATTTTTATCAACTTTAACTCATTAAATGTTAGTACGTGCGGAAGGCATGGTGAGGTTGAGGTCTCTTTCGTGCGGCGATTTTGGCCCACGATCAATGGGACTCTGGTTGTAGATAAAATTAACTTAAATCTTAACATTTTCTTAAGAATAACATGAATCGAATTGTCGGAGGGCAATGTTCACTCTATTCGTCCGCGTAGATTGGTTCGGTGTTTCTCGGGGTTCTCGTGAGAATAAATTTCGCACGGAGTTTTCTCTCGCTCTTCACATATTTTTTATCGATTCAGGGAATCCGGCCATAAATTGCAAACAATGCTACCACAGGTGTATTTCGAAAGGACCTCGGCCAAGTAGTAGGTAGGGCGTTCACGAGGTGAGTATAAGAATCAGCCTCGGAAGTGGAATTTAATTTTCATGTATAATTAGTGTATTGGACCTCCAAGCACAATTATACGCACTTAAGGACTTATGTAAGGTCACCAGAAACGAAATTCAGTTATCTTTCCTTTCTTTTCAATGAGTAATTGAAGTATTTGGAATTAAGTAAAAGTCTCACTTTTAGTTATTAGCTCTCTATTTTGCGATTCAGCTTCCATAATGGATAACTTTCCACATTGAATTCAATAGTATAAGGCTCCACTTTATGGAACTTCACGGTGAAGAAATATAACAGAACTTTGTAATTCAACTAATTTTATTGAAGCGACCGGTTTCGTCGAATAGTCGACATCATCAGGTGAAAAATGTTCACTGTCCTGAAGCACCGTTTATGTTCATCGCATCTTTTCTGAACTATCCTCCAGTCTGTTCAATATACACCGTATCACAGTCCTTGCATTCCAACTTATACACACCACTCTTATCGAAAGCGTTGATTGTGTCTTTTGTTCTCGATATACGAGGGCTGTTCAAAAAATACGTAGACTGATGTCATAAAACAAAATATACTTTATTTACTAGTCACACGTCTCTGTCCCCTTCAAGGTACTCCCCTATCCGACGGACACATCTATGCCAACGGGTTTTCCACTTTTAGAAACAGTCCTGGAACGCTTCTTTTTTGATTCTCTTCAGCTGTGTCCTCGCATTTGTCTTGATCTCAGAAATCGTCTCAAATCTTCTTCCTTTTAAATGTTTTTTCATTAGGGGGAACAAGAAGTAGTCAAAAGGAGCAAGGTTAGGTGAATTTGGTGGGTGGGGAAGAACGGTGATTGAGTGTTTGGCCAAGAACTCACGAGTTCTGATGGCTGAATGTGCTGGAGCGTTGTCGTGATGAAAAAACCAGTCACCACTCCTCCCTATTTCTGGCCACAAATTTCGCAGCAGAGCGGAGCATCTTTAGTTTATCCCTCAAAATTTCATGACATGACCCAGCTAATATCCCACTTTCTTCAGCAAGTTCCTTCACCTTTAGACGTCGATTTTTTCCAACCAGGGTATTGATTTGGTTAACATGTGAGTCGTCCGTTGACGTGGAAAGACGTCCAGAACGCTCATCGTCTTCAATTGATTGACAATCATCTTTAAATCGCGCATGGCACTTGAAACATGTCGCATGCTTCAAAGAATTGTCACTGTAAGCCACCTTGAGCATATCAAAAGTTTCGCTCGCAGATTTTCCGAGCTTAACACAAAACTTCACAGCAACTCTTTGGTCGTTCAAGTCACTCATCCTTAAATCCGCCAAACATCACAAAATGCACTTCACAAACAACTGCATTACTAATAAAAAAATAATGATACCTGCAAAAACAAAACCGCCATGTGATCAGCAGATGTTTACAAAGAAGTCTACACCAAGCGGATTTATCAGGAATTTACTGGGTCGGCACAATTCAAACAGTCTACGTATTTTTTGAACAGACATTGTATACTTCACCAGATGATGGCGATCATCGCCAAAACCGGTTGTGTTTTGTAAATTTTTTGTAACATTTGTGGAAATATAATAGTTACATAATAAACCATCACTCAATCAACCACCAATCTAACCTTTTTTATCGGTTTTTCAATCTAACTTTTCATTGTTTGTGAAATGGAGAAAACAAGGTATGTATACCCAAGAACCTTTTGAGCGGCATTATCTATTCAAATATTTGGGTGTGAATTATAGCTCCATTTGACCAGTTCATCTGGACCCATGGCTTTCTCACTTGTGACATGATGATACACAATGCACAAAAGGCTTTCATTTCATTGTGATTCACATAAAATCATTTTTTATCTATCTCCTTTTCATTATACTGTCCACTCTCCATCACTTGCTTTGCATATCTGTTCATTTCCTTTGACAATATTAGCCAAAAGTCAGCACTCAGTATAGCTTCAAAAAATATAAGGGTTTCGGATTTTTGCCTACCCGATGCAGAAACGATGCACTTGCACTGGAAATTTCAGTGAAATTTTTTATATCTGGATCATTATCTTTTTCATTCCATACCCATTCTTCCCTGGATGTACTGGCCAGGTAGATGCTTCATCACTGATGCTTGATAGACACTTGGTGCATTTTTGAACTCTTAGAACGATTTTGCTATCATCACTCTCTGTTTCATCGCAGGTTTCATTCTCCGCTTCAGTTGTGTTATATTACTTGTCTTAACCCGGAACTGGAGAAATAACTGTATTCAGAGATACTTTACGATACTTTTATTGTGTCATGCATTACAATCAAATACGAATGTTATCCCAGTACCAGAAATGGAAGTCCCACTCTCCAGTAGGGGCAACTCATAAGTTGCTTCACGTGCCAACCTCAGAATACTCTACACTACGACACCTCCCCCTTCAGAGATTCAGGCGTACAGGGGCTTTGATGTGTCTGCCACTTTTGGTGGTTACCATTTCCTGGCTGACTGGAATGGATTCTACAGTACAGGTACCCTGAGGAGAGCATGGGGCAACGTTACCCCTTAGACATTTGTGGATTACCATCTACATTTTCATTTTCCAACATTAAAAGGGGTTTTTGGGGGGAGACATATTTAGAATGATTTGGGCGTAAGTGGTTGTCACTTCGCCTAACTAAATACCAATTATTTCTCTTTACCACGTATGAT
>WURS02062457.1:0-10641 GCA_011762765.2 Rhinocypha anisoptera | reverse complement strand
AGGCTCCTGCTTGCGTTCCATCATTATTATAGATATACAAGTTAAAATCGGCCTCAACAGAGGGAGTTATAGCCATTCTCTCTAATTCTCGCTCTTCCATTCTCCCTCCTTCCATTTTAATGCCTCTTCCCCTCCATACAATGCGGTGCGTAAAAAGGATAAAGGAATCCGTGTGACTGTGCTTCCTCCTCCGACTAATTTTGCCCTCTTATTTCCCTCCCCTTCCCCTCCTCTCCCTCCCTTTTTTTCTCTCAGAACGCCACACGTATCCAAATCCAAAGATGCCGCTACTTTCCTCCTTTATCTTTCCCTACGTATTCCTAATACACGTGCACACACACAAATCTGAAACCTCTCCATATCCAGACTTCCCTATCTTATCTATTCCCACACATATAGCCCAATTTTTTGCGTGAATCATATTCGTTCGATTCTTCCATCTTCACAAATGAAAGAGGTACTTTATTTCTATTTAGCGTAATCAAAAGGTACTGCCACATGTTTTAACCGCTACCCATAAAATGTGAAGTGTAATCAATTATGGGTTTCTGAATATACTTTGTCTCAATCAACTTTGTCATTTGAACAACCTAGTCGTTTTCAAAGCGTATATACCTAAGAAACGCACTTTTTTGCTAGTATTTCAATGATATACTGGAGGTATATTTAATTAATTGATATATCTTCTGCTTGCCTTGTTTTTACATTTATAAACATTGAAATAATGTAAACTATAATCACACTTGAGACTTGAGATTCACAGTTAACATATATATATATATATATTTAAAGTAACCAGTTTCCTTTCATAATAATCCGTTAGATTTCTTCCTTCTTTAACGTTGATGCATTCATCTAGATATTTATCAAAGTCAGCTTCAACAGTCCAAACAAAATATTCTAGATATCTCCGACGGGAATTCCTTGGCATAATCAATTTGTTTTTCAAATTAGTCACCGATGCCGTTACTATCCTCATGGGTTCAGTTTCAGACGTAGGCATTGGGGAAAGTGTTATAGTCCAGACTGTGAAGAAAAATTATCGCCTACCATGTCATAATCTCATCTGCTCCTTAAAAATCACATTAGCGTCAACTTTATAAAATTTTCTAAAATTTTTCCTCGTGATATGTTTTGTGAAAGAGTAATTTCTGACTACTTTGTAAATATTAAATTGTAAATACTGGATTAACATTTGTTTTAATTCGTACTATGTCTTTCCCTGATTAAAGGATATTTTTAAAATGGGAACCGTCAGTAATGTGATAGGAAATAGTATAACTGACCAATCAATTTCAAAAATACTATTTAGTTTCAATCATTTCTATTAGCATAATTTTATTACTTTTAGAAATAAATTGTCACCTATTCAGAAACGGCCCCTGGTTAATATGACATTCACATTGGTAAATATTTTAGTAGATGGAAAAAGTAAAAGGATTTCATTGTAAATATGGAACTCGCAAAACTAAAACAGAGATAGTAAAAAAAAAACAAAATATAATAGTTTAAAAAAAATAAGTGTGCTGCGAAATGATTACAATGAGAAATAATCGATTCTAAGAAATGTTTGTGTCACGACTGAACTCGGCTCGAACAAAAAAAATAAATACATCTCTCTTGTGCCTCCGTGCTCTCCTTGAGCAAAGTTAGAACAGAAATAATAATAAGAACATTAGAGAAATGGTTTTAGTTAGCGTATAGAGTTTTTAATTATCTGATATAACAACTATTTAAGTCTCAGTAAATTGGATAAAGTGGATAACCGGCATTGTTAAACAATCCTAAATTTCGTCCACAGAGGTCGTAGGAAATCCACAGACTCCATCCACCAAAGATAGAAAGCGGAGGGATGGCGTGTCGATGTCCAAGTATCACGCACACCGCGACTTTCTCGTTTGAAAGGGGTAAAGTCCTAATCGGCACCTCCTCGTGAGAGGATTCTTTCAAGTTTCAAGGCGACATTTCGGAGAAAATATAACCTCCCCTTTTCTTCTTAAAACTGGCATGAAAATCTACGATAACGTTTCAATGACGCAACCACTCTCACACAAGCAAAGTTAACCTTCCCCCCTTTGGGGACGTGGAAATGGGGAGATAGGTATGTGGTTATATATATAAGTATACATACACACACGCATACACGCATACATTTAGCACATTTTCGTCATTTTACGACTCTACTCCATTTCAGGTGGTCAAACACCAATAGTCTAATGGACAAATGGACTCTGCATTTGGTCGGTGATATCATGTGGGTAATGCTGCACCATAAAAAGAACACCAGCCACGAGAAATGTATGATCATTGTGCATAAAATCACAATTGGGAGTCGTATATTTTTTTCATGTGGAATCCGGCTTAACTCTCAACCCAAATTGAACTTTCCTTCCTCAATTCGTAATGACGTTAAAATCAAAAGTAAGTATGGGATAGTCGGACAAAATAGGGTACTTAACAAATAAATTACCGCATCTCATAAACCAAATAATAATTCTTCGTTTATTTTTAATGAACAAGTACTCCATCTTTCTGCTACAAGTTGACGACAGGAAAGGAAAATTTTAATGAATCGAAACAAAGATGTTTACTTGCTTTATGTCAAGTAGCCCGTCACACCGGTCTGATGAAACGGGGTACAGAGTGTTATAATAGATCTATAGGTAGATAATCTGTAGGTCTTGTTGGCATAAATATTCTTTTTACAAATAATCAATATTTACTCTAGTCACAAAAATCACATTTATATGGTTCGTCATATAGATTGCCAATACTAGCGGACTCTTCATGGAGTTGATTCATTACACTTAAAGCACTTTATTCGCCCTTCTTCCGATATGGAATTTGAAAAAAGTTAATTGCAGCAAATGCAAGCAGTCTTTCTATCTTCTTCCTCTTCTGGCGATGACTCATAGTTCTGCTACCGGCTTTCATGAATATTTCATGCTTTCTTGTTACCATGACAGTCTTTCTGTCTTCCTTCTATAGGGTGCCATATTAGGGCATATGGGAAGAGGAGATTTTCTAGGAATAATATGAGGTGCATTCAAGTTATAAGCCCTCCGATTTTTTTTCTAACTAATTATTCACCTTAAAAACAATAAAACTTGTGTCTATTCTTGATGTAATCTCACTGCAACCGTGCACATTTTTCGCAACGTCGATTCCATGATTCTATGGCCGCGGTGAAGGTTTCTTTAGGAGTCTGTTTTGACCACTGGAAAATCGCTGTGACGCTGTCAGTGTGCGAGGCCGAGATTGTTTTGCTTCGTTTTCACGTGATGTTGTCACACGTTGTAGTAGTACAGGGAAATATTCTACACGGATAACAGAATACAGCACCTTCCTTCACACCACATTCAATCCAATCAGATTGCTTAAAATAAACAGGTGTGAATGCTCGTTTTGGATTTTTAAACTCAGACAGAGAATATCTTATCTTTTGTTATCATTAGGATTTTAAGGGCATCTTATTATTTTTGTTTCATTAACTTCGGTTGGAGAAGATTGGAGGGGGGGGGGGGGGTGGCGCCACTAACTTCACCCATATTGTGTGGGCATGTTTATAATTATTATTACTAAAGGCGGCAAGAGGGTTCAGTTATGCTCCCTCCTTCGTAATCTCAGCTTAATAAATCATCGTTATTTTTTGCTTGGGATTCGGGATCATGGTTTCGCCGCGTGAGGGGGAGGTCAGCCGAAGGGGCCGGTTACCAGGCACCAAAGGTCACTGAATCGGTCGGTCCTGCCCGTCGCCGCCTCGTGGTAGGCCAGTCCCTTTAGGGATGTAATGGCTAGACAACCCTAGGCAACAGTTACTGATTCGACACCAAGCGAATCTCGGGATTTTTGCTATATTTACGAAGAGCAACAGAATCAAATTGATTTTAGTTTGTTGTTATTAGTACTTTATGTATTTTTTTAGACAGATGGATTCGATATTTACATCTATTTTAAGCTCCATGGATCCTCATTTGACTCCGTGACCAACCTATGTACATTAAATATCGAAAATTATAGATCTCGAATATTTATTTGTTTTATTGTGTTTTTTTCTTTAAACTAACTAATAATTATGCTTATCGGAAAGTTTAACTGTTGAAATTACGTATTTTATGATCATAAATGAAAAAACCTGATTTCTCATTCCATATATTCTGGAAACGTAGCATATTATCATACGTTGTCAGCACTGCACTATGAAGGTGGACGCTAACTCGTCAGTTTTTTCGATTGTAAATGAAAACCCGTCGCTTTAGCTATGAAAAATAAAATATATTGTACTTGTTACTAAATGAAAATAAATGTCAAGTGACAAGCATTGCTTTTGGAAAAGACTGAGAATATATATGAACAAAGGATATCACAGATAAACATGGAGGTATCATGAGCGCGACGTTACCACGTGTATGCCTTGCAATTAAAGAAAAGCGTGAAGTAGCTGCAATTTATTATAAAAATTTCATGTAATATTCTCTGAATAATTGTTTTAATCGGTGATATCAAATTATAACACAATTATTTATTACCCTTATGTTTCAATGTTTTGACATTATTATTTATATGGTTTGACTTATTTTATAATAATATATCCCTAAAATAATAGAACTAATACCATATAATAATAGAACTAATATCATGTCGTAATATACGAGGGCGGTATGATTAAACAATAAAACCTTAAAATTTTCAGTGGTTTTGACATTATTAATTATATGTTTAATTTTCTCTTTAGGTTGTAGAATCACATAAAATCAGCCATTTCCCGGAAGAGTTCATGTTAATTTCAAACTTCGATATCTTTAGAAAGGTCTTCTGAATCTTTTTTAAATATGACAGGTTGGTTACTTATAATAATTAGGACGCCCGACCAAAGTTTCATCGATTTGTCTTTATTTCAACTTATGGCCGATACATCCTTAAAGGTCGTCCCTGGATCTTCTTCTTGTACTTGGAAATCACTTGTCGTAACCTCCTCGCACCCTTGACGACCGCAGTGAAGTACTCTTATGTTGTGCTCTTTGACAGGGTGACGAGGTAGTTGGCCACGAGGGCCGCTCTCCGCCGCGTTCTGGGTAGAGCATTCCCTAACTACGCCCATGTTGTGTGTGTGTGTGTGGGGGGGGGGGGTGGAGTAGGCAGATAGAGGGCTGATGTCGGTGTGGGGACGTGGGCACTACTTAAAAATGGTCTCCCTCGCGGGCACCTCGATCTCGCCCTAGGCGATGAAATCAGTCGACACGGGCGCGCGGAATGTGAGGGCAAGATTCAGGCTGGGATTTCTTGAAATGTCTATTGGATAATGTAGGACTTGCATCTTTGGAATCACCTTCAACCACCTTTTTTCTCTGGTAAATCGACTTACACTGTCTTTCCTTTCTGACCATTGGTTCAATGTTGAATCTCTGCTTTCTCTTTCTTGTAAACACTGTCGAACTCCTACTCTCACCACTAGCTAAATCCATATCTCCCATGGGCTGATAAGTCTTATCAGTTGGATTCTGTGAATATATTTTCACATTATCCTCATCACCTATCTCATTCTGGAGTTTTAGGTATTTAATGTCCATGGCAAGCCCTCGAATAGCTCTATACTAAGAGACTTCAATCAGTGATCAAACTGAAAAAGAAAAGATAACAATTAAGTGGTGGCCTATTTTATGAAATATGTGTTTATGGATAATCTATAAGAATCATAACTAGGCAAACATATGCATAGGAAATACATATATATATATACATATACATACATACATAAAAATGATACATTAGAGTCTAGGCGTAGCAGTAGTCAAGTAATAATAAGGAACCATATGTAAAAACGTCTACACAGAAAGACGACCAAGTTCAGCTCTAGTGAGATTTGGCAATACACGATTTCAAAGCAATAGAAGTAATAGGGAAGTAAAATATCACATGTGAGTTTAAAGAGGGGTCATTTAACCCCTTGACTAATGAATACATATATCTGGTTTTGACATATGACTGTGGAGAATACACCACTGCCTAGACCCTCTCCATATTCTATTTCCCAATCTTTCGTAAAAAAAGGTTTGAATGGTCACATTTTCATACTGCTGAAGTGGCTGAGTGGACTGGTTGTTGTTACGTGGAGAAGGTCAGGGCATTCGAGTCTGTGACAAACTGGAGTAGCGGCATAGTCTGTCCCGATTAAGAAAAAATTCCGGAAGGCCATAGAATACCGGACACTGAGGGCCTCGTCTGTCACATGTATCAGACTAAACAACACCACTACATGTTCTCTATGGTCATGAAATTTAAGTGTTTAGTTGAAACGGTAGCTATTTAATACTTGGAGATTTTATATAATTACAAAGATCGAAGTTTCAGGTGTGATGTGGTGGAATTTTAACATGTCGAGTAAATTATAAATGCAATTTTCCACAAAAAATATGTTTAGTGCAACCAGGTTTTGATGCTACTACATCATCATCAGGCCTGATGATGATGTAATAACATCAAATGCTGGTATATATAAACATTCATTTCTAGTAGAAAATTAAATTATTAATTTATATAATCAGTTCAGCAATCTTTGATGACACCTTGGATATGTATAAGTGACATAAAAGCTTTAGTAATGGAACCATCAGTAGAAGTTTAAATACTAATATGATTTAATTTTATTTATAATTTTAAAAGAATTTGCACCTAGAAATATTCCAAGTTCTTTGTGGAAATTATTTTACTTTAACAATTGACTAAAAAAATGACATATTTTAACAGTCATATCACCACCTCCAATTTGCATGGACTCAACTAAAAAGCAGATGGTTATGTAACAATATCACAACATGACTGAAACATTCCACATTTATTATTGTTACACCCTTCCCCATTGTGGCTTTCAGTAGGCAGCTTACCATTAACCAGATCCTGGTGGGAAAGATATGAATAATCTAAAAGAGAGAATATAGCTTGGGAACCCCCATTCCTCTCTTCTTTAGAAGGGAGGTCAATAAGTGATAATATCCTTTCTGAAGAAGAGATCACATCACCTCCCTGCAGATAGGGGAGTGGTCCAATGTATGGACGGATGCCCGTGGTTACTTTCCGGGCTGTACGAGGAGGACGCCACTACATAATGGTGCCTGAACAGGGACCCGACTGGTCCACTTTAGATTATTAAGAGTGGCAAGTGTTTGACGTTTTTGCGATAGCATTTGTGTAACTGATATGGTTTCGGTGTGAGATTATGCCATTAAAGGACAGGTAAATGTGAAAGGGGGGAGATATATATAAAATAATTATATAAATGAAAAATTAAGAAAACACATTTTTAAAATGAACTAAAAATTATGAAATAATTTCTCTAGATACACTGGTTCTTCTTTTGTCAAAAAACTGGAATGGCTTAAAAGAATTCCACTTAACAGATGAAGGTAAGAGGGAAGTTGTAGTGTGTGTGAGATTAACTTCATTAATTAACTGAAAATATGCCATTAACCATGAAAAATACCGTTATCAGGGTATGTAAATCTGCTGTCATTGAATGATAATCATAAATTTTGGCATGAAAAAGAAATGATTATTAATTACAGCATAGATCCAATTTTTTTACAGTTTTAATAATTATAACAATGATGAGATTCTTCCACATTTGTAAGATTTACCTGAACCAAAGGTTCAATGAACTGAGAATTTTACTCTTTTTATTAACTACAGTGACATGAATAATTAAAATAAAACTCAATAGTTAAATCAGCATTTATGGCAGAAATATTGAAACGTCTGCCATATCCAATGAGGTGTAGTTTGAACTTGCATTCATGATGACATGATATCATGATGGATATATATCATGCAAATTATGAATGCATGGGAATGGACCTACATTTTATTAAATTTGAAGTATAGTAATTGTGGATAATTATTAATGCCCTATGTTGAATAAGATATATACATAAAATTAATAAGTAATGGAAAACGTTGAACTGTATTCCATTATTAATCATAATGTTCCTACCAAGGGCTATTCCATCATTTGTTAGAATTAGCAACATTTAATTCCTATGTGCTTTACAAAATACAAGTTGATGGTTTCACTCACCTAGAATTCAGACTAAATTTGATATGAGCACATTTTTTGAAAAATGGAAAACAAACCAAACTGATGTGGATGGCAGTTATGGAGGAAAGAGGCCTGCTTTTTATCACTCTATTGCCGACGTTTGGATTTAATTATAAATCATACTCAGGGCAGCTTAATTTTATCCGAGATCATGGTGTTCACACTCACGTATGATAAAATGCGTTTGAGTTGCGTTTTGTAGTCTTCGCTGAGATCATGTGTGCTCTCAGAGGTTCTATGCATGGTTTATGCAAACAGTTTGTACTGAAGGTGACCGAGAAGAAACATGTACGATATATATATATATATATATATATGTGTATTAGTGTATATGTGGGTTAAATCAATTACGGAAATTTCGAATTCTAACCTAATACGAAAACATGTAGGTAATACTTTGATCAAGATATGATCAGTCACTCATAATTCCTTTGCTTTATCAGTCTCTTGTAGTAGGTATTAATGGCACCATTTCGCATTCGTACAAATGGTTCTGGGACACACTTTCGGAAAAAAATAGGAATGGATAAGTTAAAGGATTACTGAAATGAAATGGTTAAACCCAACAATGTAATAAAATAATTCTCCAAAATCTGTTAGTCTGTCGTCTTCTTCTTCACTTGATGGAACAGTCTACATAAACTGTACCAGAAACCATTTAAACCTTTGTCTACCGACATTACGATGAACCCCTGCTCTTAAGGTCATTCTGGGGAGACGGTTCTGCTTCATTCTTCTTCCCATGTGGCTGCACTATTTGTATTTATATTCTGACATTTTCTCTTCCTGAAATTGAAAGTATTTAAATTCTTTCTAATGATTTCGTTCCTTATTCTACCTTTTAAGGTGCAACCCTCTACTGCTCTTAGGAACTTCATTTCTTGTGTGAAGTGATGCCATTCCTGTCTTTCTCTGGGAGACAATCCTAGTTTAACTACCGTATAGTAATACCGTAACTGTCATTGTTTTGTAAAACTTCAATCTAGCTTCTTTTTGTTTGTTTTATTTGTTGTGTTATTTTAGTTTTTTGTTCTGTGAATTGTCCCGCATATTTATTTGAACTCGTTGAATTTATTTTCAACATCTTAGTCTGCTATAGGGGATATTTCGCATCCTAGATAATTGAAGTTGGACACTTGTTCAAGGATTTTGTCATTAACGACAACTTTTGATCTTACGGAATATATTCCTATGAAGGCCATTACTTTTGTTTTATGTGTTGATATTTGCAGTCCACATTCTTCTGCTATATTTTTTTAACCAAAATTCTCCACTTTGCAGATCGTTGACAGTCTGTTGCATAACAACACCTTTTGGTCTTAGTACTTTTAAGAATTCGTTTCCATATTTCATTGATGTCGTCCAAGTTTATACAAGGGTTGCCCAGAAAGTAATGCACCCTATTGTTTTACTCAGCCGACAACAATGTTGCGAATACGAAACGTTACGTGTGCATTACTGAGTGAGTGTGCAAAGTTTCTGGCTCTTCCAACAGATAGCGTAACTGCAGAGCTGTTTCAAAATGGCGTCTGTAAGTGATTTGCGCTACATTAAAAAAAAGGGGAGATGAGGGATATATACGTATTAAAAAGTCGGGGAGAGACAACGCCCTTGTATTACTCCCTTTATTTATTTTTTTTATTGGTGCTGCCAGCTGCTTTCCCAATGTCAATAGGAACTTAAGTATTTTGATATATACACTACTTTTAAATGCTTTGACCAGATGTCGGTGGTCAGGAGAATAAAATGCCGTAACTCATGAGTATCCTCTTTTTATTTCGCAAAAATTTCCTTTCTGAAAAAAACAAACAGTTAAATCGATCGTATGCGTGAAACATTTCCGTTGTCCCCCGTTAATTTAACCACGATATTATTCTATCTTCTTGCCTGGTCCAAAAGTTCAAATTTTCCCGTTCGAATTCGGAAAATTCGCCCTCATAACGCTTCAGCGCTGCCAGCGGGAGATGTTGTGCAGATCCAAATGCAAATAGGCAGATGAGACCGGGGCACGTAATGAATACTTGTTGGCGTCAATGTCGTTCTGCCTTTCGCTCCCTCTCTCTCTCTCTCTCTCCCTCTCCCCCCTCGTCCCTCCCTCTCTCATTATGCACGGAAAGTTTCATCGTCCATCGCGCCGTCGGATCATCGGACCGGATATACGTACGTGGTACATAATTGAATAATTCACGACGTTTCTAATTGAGGGAGGAGGCGTCGAAGCGCGGGCGTTGTGAGGATGTCGGGTCGACGCGACGGATTGCTGCGTGCGGTCCAATGCGTCCGGGGACGGCGCCGATGTCGACGCGGAGGAAACGAGAGACTCGCGGGAACACACCACATACGTATGTGGGAAGGGTTGCTCACTCGGGCGGAAGTGGAGGGGGCGAAGGGAGGGGAGAGAGAGAGATATATAATGCGATGAAACATTTAAGAGGAAAGAGGTGTGTGAGAGACAGTTATATATATATATATGTTCGAACTCTAGTGGAACGTATAAAGACACAGGACACAAAAAGAAAAAAACTCACAGTGGTGAAGAATTTTCGGTG
>WURS02062446.1:0-10641 GCA_011762765.2 Rhinocypha anisoptera | reverse complement strand
GCGGCCGATTTCAGATTTATTAGCGTCCTTTCTTCCACAAGCCTCAATGATAGCAAATTTCGTTTCTAAATTTAAGGTCTTTCTTTTCTTCTCCAACCTAACTGTATCAACTGCAAAGAGCCTCTGAAAACCTGGTAATCACTACTGAAACAACTTGAGCAGGAAATGACAGGCGAGCACTAATTCCAAGATAAGTTGTTGAGTCATTTCCCAGGAAAGTCAGTGGCAACAACCACAAAGTCTCCTCTCGTAAAATCACCACAATAATAATGCCTTCTCGTAATGCCTTCCTTACAATGTAGATTCGCTAGTCATGACAATGTAATGCGTATTCAAATCATGCGAGTTATGCAACCCGAATAGCAACCACGGCAAAATCTACTCGCTATGGCGATAGTGCAGATGTGGTCGGTCACTCGTAATAACCGGCGGAACTCCCTATTTTTTAACACGTGGACCAACCAACGCAAAACGATCACTCGCTATAGCGATACTCTCGTAATAAGCCATACTCGCTATAGCGGACTTCTACTGTATTCTCTCCTTCGAGGATGATATTGTCCATGTCTTGATACCGTATAAAAGTGTACCCCATGCATATGCAGTTTGAGGGGATGAAACATTGCAGTTCCACATAACAATTTTATTCACACAACCATGGTTTCGCCACTGGGGAGCATCATCAGGATGCTGCACAGTGGCGAACCATGTTCGTGTGAATAAATTTATGTGGAATTTCAGTGTTCCATTCTCTCAAACTTCATGATGGAGAAATTCCACCAATTAACACCCGATACTTTTAGTTATGCTCCATTTACATTTGTCCTAATGTATATGGAGCATATGGTTTTAAACACTTATGGGAAGAAGGCTATAACTACTATGATATCAATGTGTGTCTAATAGGCTAGATAATAAATTCACAGTGTTTGTGTGCCCTCCAGAAAGAAAATACCCACGAGGCCAGCATGGTATTCTTGGATTTAAGAAGTAATCTGACTTTGGTAAGCAGTTTGTTAAAAATGAGAAATTTAAGTTGTATTATGCAATTTCCAGCAAATAGCTTAGGCATACATTTTTAGATGCTTACAATAGAAATGTTTATCGGGTGATAATTTTATTGGTGTCTTGAAATCAAATTTAAGTTCTGTTTTATGCCACTCTGGCTTTGCCCCAACAATTTACTCAGTGAGACAGCTTATATCTCATAAATATGTTACAGTTAATGATAAGGTATATCGCCCTAAAGAATATTCCAGCTAAACACCCTATTCATAATAATAATGTTTTATTTGCCCAAAATGACCACAGAATGAGTAAAAACATGGTATAAGGCATGTTAATAAGTATACAGATATGTCCATTCAAAATATAGTGACCTAGAGAAGATAAACCAGGTTGTGTCGTTCAAGTATTCACCTAAAGAGTAGTACAATTTCTCCTGTAGGATACTTTGGGCTCTCTGTTTAAAAGTGCCCAGCGATTTGGTATTTTTTATCTGACAGGGCAGTTTGTTAAAGAGTTTATTGCCCATTTCTTTAGCACCAGAGCTAGAAGCATTTGTTCTAACAGCACTTTGACAGAGATGTTTTGATTCCTGAGTCTCATATCGGTGGAAGTCAACATTTATGGAGAATTTGGACAAATTTTGTTGAACATATAGCAAGGAGAACAAGATATATAAACTAGGAAAGAGAAGAATATTTAATTTTGCAAAGATGGGTCTGGATGGGGAATGATATGGTTTCTTTGTAATAATCTTAATCTTTTTTGTATTCATTCATCCAGCCTTACAATTGAGAAATTTAAATGTATATTTTAATTTTATTTGAAAAGTGAAACTAAATTACTAGATATTTTATTTGCCATTGAATAAGGTTTTCCTCAGAAGCCCTTCTCAGTTAAAAGTTATTTATCTTTGTGAACTTGGTAATTTTTATTGAAAAAATGTTTTGCATCCCTAGGGATTTCAAACTGCTGTCGTTTGGGGAAGAAGCTGAAGAGGATGAGGAAGAAGTAGCTGAAATGAACAAAAGGTTTGCCAACAAAGGAAAGTCTACCCATGACCTTCTCTCAGACCCAAAGTTAAGTTCTGAACCAGCTGTGGATGAGACCTCCCTCAAATCCAGAGACGACGAAGATGAAGAGGAGTCAGGCAGTGAAGATAACTGGGGAAAAAGTGATGGGTAAATGGAAATGATTTCATTTCAGGAAAATTGCTAAACTTGTGCAATAAAGTAGCGATAATTCCTTAATTCTAGGTCAAGAATCTGGAATTGAGACCAAGTACTTAAAAAGCTAAAAATCAGTTCCTATTCTAGGGAGCAATCCATTGATTGTTTTATGTGAGTGAACATACTTTGCTAGTGTTCTGATTGCCACATAAACAACCAAGTCAAAGCTTAAAGCATAATCAGGTCACACCCCTGGTTGTGTTCCCAGCAATCTCTCATATTTTTGCACTAAGCAACATCAAAGAAAAATCAGTACGCTACGTTTGGAGTGAGTTTGGACACTTTCATGTGTAATCACAGTATATGCAGATGTGCATGAAAACTAAAATAAAAAATAATTAAATCTGAAATGTTGGAATAGGAAAAAAATTGTTACTTAATTCATCTTTCTGAAAAATATTAAATAATACCATCCGAACATGCCCCAATGTGTGGGGTGAACAACATTGTTCTTAAAAGTAAACTGTTTCATGACCAGTTCTTAAAAGTAAACTTGTTTCATGACCATGGGAATAATAAATTCTTTTATATTTGAACACAATATTACATGATTATGGATTATATATAATAGACAGAATAATGAAGAATGTTAGTATAAGAACTACAAAACATTGAAGAGAACTTAGCAAGAGACAGGAGAGTTTGGAGAGATGTGACAAAATCAGTCTTTGGATTGATAACCTTTGATGTTAATGAGAACATTATAATTATTTGGGCAGTATGATGGAAGAAATTTAATCTGGTAGGAAAGGGAATAAGGAGAAGAATTTTTTAGAATAGGAAGCATTTTTAAGGAAGAGAGAATTGAATAGAGGTAACACAGCTGAGAATGTAAAGTAGCGTTAGTGAGAACTTTGTTGCTCATCACAGCATTGCATGGTGCAGAAACTTGGTCTCTGAGAAAAAAAGCAGAAATGAAATTTAGAGATGAGCAGAGAACAAATAGAAAGTACCTGGGTGAAATAATGGAGAAGGCAGGAAAGTGATATTTACTGATTTTGGGATTTTAAGAGATTTTTAAAAGGTTTGCTTTAACTGGGAGAACACCTTTGAAAAAAACTATGTAGCCATAAATTCAAGGGTCTCTTCTTTTGAATCTATCATTACCCAGTGCCTCTAATATGAATTTAATAATAATTAAATACTCTGCATGATGTGCAAATGTAATTTTCAGGGTATGCATTAAATTGATTCTAAGATTTTGCTGCTTTGCTTGGCATTTTGGCATGGCTTTCAATAAATATTTCCCCTAATTTACACTGTTTTTATGGCATTCAAATAAAGACAACCATTCATGGAGAACTTCCACAAAAATTTTATTATGACTCGAGTTCAAGTGTCAGAAGATAAGACACCATCATCAGAAGATCCGATGATGGTGTAGTCATCATTGAAATACAAATTATCAATGTTGAAACTGCATCATTAATAACTGTAATTCTATGTGAATACATGCTATGATTTTAATCCATTTATTATAATTCCTGAATGTAACAATATTAGAGAAGCTAAAGAATAGTATTTATTCGTGAAAACCATTAAGATTTTTCTTTTTTTATTATTTATATCAACTATAGGAAAAACTAGCCTGTACTTGCTTGAACACTGATTTTGATAGCAAAAGTGTTTATGATTTTTTGTAGCAGTGTCTTATCTTCTGAGTACAAGTGCTAATTATTCAAATCTCTGGAATAACAAGTCCCCATCTTTAATTTAAGTTTTTTTTTATGATACAAATGGAATGAGATTTTTTGTTTTGTTCTGGTGACTTTGTGCATATTCTGCAATAGTGAACTGTAATGTGTTGATATGTACACACTTGGAACAATTTTATAGATATCCCTACCATAAGGTTAACTATTTTGATACTGATAAAGTTTTTTAGGCAGTAGGAGTAGAGGTTTTACTGAAATAAAAAACAAAGATATATGTTTATCAGTTCTTTATTTTGTTCTTATATTTAATACTTATATATGTTTATTAGATTTTTTTATATACTTATTTTATTAGATTATTTATCATAAGATATATGTTTATTAGTTCTTATCACTTTAAAACTGTCTAACTATTTTAATGTTAAAAAGTAACTTTTTTCTGGATGATATTAACTTTCAAACAATTCATAATGCTATCATTATCAATACTGAAGTATAATATTGACTTTTTGTAGGAACTCCATAAATTAATCCAATATTTTGATATATTTTTCTAAGTTTTATTTTTTCTTTTTTGAATTGTGACCACTGAAGTTAAACTCTGAAATGCAACCTAATATTTCACTTTTCACCTTTTCACCAGTGCCCGAGCAGAGAGAGTGAGGAACAAGTTACGGGAAGCAAAACATAGTGGCCCTATAGGTGTTTCTGAAAGAGATCAGGAGGAAGAAGAGGAGTACACTCTGAACCAAGATAAGAAGAAAGAAACCAGCAAAAAGGCGTATGCTCTCAATTTGATTTCTTATAAAAAATACATATTTTCCCGTAGAGCTTGCTCCTGAGATATGTTTTTTTTCTTCAAAAACTAGCATGTGAAATTAATTACAAAATAAAATGCTCCATAGATCCAAATTTTTACTTAAAACTTGTTTTCATGAATGCTTCTAAAGTTTGTAAACTGTCTATATGCCTTCTAAACTCTTATCATTACCAGTATTATCTCTTGGCTGGAAGTTAACCCATAAAATCTACTTTTCATCCATAAAGTACCTAATAATGAAGCAATTATGTATATTCTGATACTCTTATTTTTGTTAGCCATGTGCCCCTTATCAGGGAATTGTCTGTGGATTGTCTAAAAACACTCTTGAGATTTTGATTTCACAGACTTTAGTAGAGTAGATTAAATTTTTAAAACCTTAGTTTTCCCCCAAGTTCCTAGTGTTAAGTACCTGAACTTTCTTTAGCAATCCTCTTTACATTCTCCTCACACTTTAATTTTTTAAAAATTTTTATGTATCCATTAATCTTATTATAAAGCCTTTTAAATATCTACATCAAATTATTTTAGAGTAGACTTGAGTAGGATTAGACGTCTAATACACAATTTTGTTTGTGTGACCACAAGTATGATTTGGAGCTGTTTGCTCTGCATCTTACTCGCCCAGTAAGAAATATTTAGTACATTGACATATTAACCGCAAAAGACTTTTCCATCCATAAACTTCTTGCCAACATACTGCCTTCGCTCAACCTACCCATCCGTTGACTTGGTTTTTATCAAGGTCACTAACATCAGGTAACTTGTGTGTGGGAATGTCACCCCTATCTCAGATTTCTCTCCTTCTGTTTCCTTCCAGCCAAGGTCACCTTTATTTGTTAAACCTATTGTGTTTAGGCCACTTTCAATTCGTCCCACCACCATCTTTGAGTGTCATCTGAAGCATCCTCTCGATGGTGACATCCCATTGTAGTTCTTATGCTTCCTCACTTTTGTGTCCTATTCTCAAATTTGTGAATAGACAAATTAAAAATTAGTTTCAATCAGACGCATTTTTGGCAGGAGTGATTCAAAGTTGTGTTGCTATCAGCGATAGTTTCAGGATAACTCTGTGAAATTCTTTCATCTTGAATTTAAAAATTAAAAATACACTGCAATTTCACAAATTTTATTCTTAAACTCACTTTGTATTTGCACCTGATGATGCCACGCTGTGGCGAAACCCTGGTCGTGAGTTTAAGAATAAAATTTGTGAAATTGCAGTGTATTTTTAATTTTTAAATTCATTGATGTTGCTAGATTAAATTCATTAAAAAGCTTACATCTGCTGAATTCAACAATGAAGTTCAGTCAGTTATTTGTTGCCCAATCTAGGGATTCCTTCTTTCCACAGACAGTATGTGGAACTAACTGCTCAAAAATGGATTAAACTATGTATTTCTAAAAGTTTAAGAGATTCACTGTTTAAACTTGATGTTCTCACCTCCTGCCAAACACCATCAGGTAGGCTTACAGGGTATGCATGTAGTTGTAGATAAAAGATATATATTTTGCACTACAATGCACCTAATGTTGAATAATATACTTCTGGTGTTTTGTTAGCCTTAAATTATCCTAGCTTGAGCACCTTAACCTTAACTTTTGCAGCAATATTGTCTTACTTTGTACCTGTTGACTAAAATCTCATTGTAAACCAAAGAACAGTGAATGATTTATGCCTCATAAAAGTCCTTGATAAATTATTTTATGGTTTCCGATTCTGTGATTAATTTTTCTAAAATATTTAATAATGATTTATATTTTTGATGACAAATACAGATTTCTGGAACAGTTCACAGCCAATTAATACAATTGAAAACCTGAAAAATAATGAAAAACTCACTTTTCTTGTTAGCTAATGGTAACCTTTACTATTTATTTTTTAACCATAAGAAACAGCAATGACATATGTGATTTATGGTTACTGATGTTTTACAAGTGTCTTTTTTACATACAGTGAGGAGATTAGAGAAGAAATTCGCAGGCTTAAGAAAGAAATGAAGGACGAGAAAAAAAATAAATTTGACTCGGTCGATGTGAAGGCCAAACCAGAGGAGAAAACAAAAGAAGAGTCGAAAGATGTGGAAAGTAATGAGTTACTGAAAAACTACATGAAAGAACAGGAATGTTTTGCTGCCAAGCACCAGAAAATCCCTCCAAAAGGTAAAATTAATTATTTACCCATGAGCCAATGAAAGATGATTACCTAAATTTTCATAAATAACATTTTGGAAATATTATTTTGATAGTAAAGGCATCATTTCCAATATTTTGGCTGCAATGAGAAAACATTCTTGGACATTAGATCCAGCAAACACCTTTGAAAATTTTCATTTGTGGAAAAGTCACTAGAGATTAAATGGGATCAAGATAGTAACCACTGTCAAAGTTCTTAAGCTGAAAGCAAGTGTGGATCATAAGGAGAATTTTGTTATGGTGTTTGTTAGAAAATATAAAATTTGTTATGGAGAAAGGCTATGTTGTTATGTTATTGTTGCTATGCTATTTGTTATGAAGGTAAGGAATGGGAATAGGAAAATGGAAAAAAATGGGAAGAAATTTCTGTAGTTTTGTAAAAAAACAGGTTTGGTAGTAAAAGACATATAGTTCATCAAACATGGCTTAGAAACCTTCTAGATGAGGGCGTGGAGAAGGATTAATAATAATAAATGATTTAATAAATTCAATATTAAATTATTAAAATAAAAAAAAATAAATTAAATATTATTTAATAAATTATTAAATAATAATTTTTTATTTAGTTATTTGTTAATTTTAATTTATTTGCTCGATTGAATGACTGAGAATAAATGGAAAGGAAGACAAATGAAGATGGCAGTGGAGGATAGGAGATTGCTGGCAGAATTCTAAGGCAGATGGAAAATATAGATAGGAGAAATGAGATGGAATATTGAATTAAATGTTAGTAGACAGTATACTAAAAAGAAAAAGAAAAGTCATTAGCTTGAAGTCTGATCGAAAAGTAACTAGAATTTTTTTATTTCACATGCCGAATCTCCTTATTTGAATTGATTTTATCTGTGCGTTGAAGAACTCCTGGCGAAGCATGTCAATTGACAGCCACTTACTTCATGTTAAGGTGTGAAAAGGCAAAACGTAATTCAATGTTTTCTGTAGTTTTATGCAGGTTCAGTTAGTTATGTCCGAAAGATATAGGTTCAGATATATATGTCTGAAATTTTGCATCATAAACAAAATTAAGTGCGGAAAAGTATTCAGAATATTAAAATAAATCTTTAGCAACAAGTCTATGTCATAATCACAAGCTTATAACTGCTACAAAAACTTAATGGAAGGATGGACGTTATATTTTCCCCACAAATGGACTGGAAGAAGATTTCTTGGGTGTTCCACCAGATCCAAGGGTTGATCCTTACTGACATTTCATAGGTGAAGTCTGCCATTATCTTCAGGGTGAATGCTAGAGCCATGGATTTCAGGATATATAAGTGCTCAGAGCTGGTTTCGATTGAATTCTGATTGGTTGGCTGTCATTGGGTAGTGTTTCCATTACCCCTCAGGTATCTTAAGGGTTAGTTTCTATGGATTGCTTGAATGAAAACCTCCGACTTGATTCAGTTTATTGGCCTCCATCCTAATTTCCAATAGCTGTTTGTGTGGCTCAGTACTGTAGTTTCCTGGAAACTGATTCTATCTTCACACTCGAGGCAATGGCCACTGCTGAATTTTGTGTGTAGTATAGTCTTATTGCATCTCTGGTTCTCCTGCAACTGCTTCTCTGTTGTGAGGCCGATCTCCCATATATAGACTTGGCTCTATTCATCAGGGATGCAATAGACTCCTAATGCCAACCAAGTGAATAAAGCATTTCTGAACTCACATTGCCTATACTTTGAGGTAATATGAGTTAGCCCGTTGAAAAGTCATGCTTTAAGACTATCTAAAGTTTTTTATGACTTGCTAAGTCTACAGTGAGATGCATTAAGCGCATATTTGTACCATGTGAACATCTGCATTTACAGGAAATTTGCTGAGATCTTTACCTATTGGAGAAGTTTAAAGTGATGCCTAGGTCTTTGGGGCCGTTCTTTCCCACATATGGGTTTTCATCCTTTCAACTCTTTTGACAAAGGGCATGTAAATTCTTTTTACAGGAGGTAAGAGGGAAGCCCAAACGCTGTCCATGTTACAAAATTTCCACAAGAGACTTAAGATGGCAAAGGAGAAGGCATTGGAAGAAGAGGGTGAGGAAGATGGGAATGGTGAAGCAGCCAAGCAGGAAGTAGTGGATGAGAAAGAGTTTTATGATGGCCATGCGAGTGATAATTGGTGGGTATCATTATTAATTATTTATGTTATTATTATTACTTTTTTATTTGCCCAGAGGTTCATAAATACAATAAAATGAATGATGTACATGGTGTAAGGCACATCAATATTCAATCAGCCAGAGAACCACAAAAAAGTTAAATATACAATGAGGTCAATATTTACTTAAATGGGAAAGAAAGAGTAGTATGACAATGATCGCGTTCAGCAGACTGATTGTTGATCAGTGATCACTGATCGCTGAATTTTTCCGGTTGAAAAAATGATGTCTGATCAGTAGTATGTTGACTCACCGCTGAGGTACCATAAAGCGTTCAGCAGAAAATATCTCAACCATTCCGCAACTGTTGAGTCTGCTGAACTGATCAGACGCCATTTTTTCCACCGGAAAAAATTCAGTGATCAGTGATCAGCGATCAGTCTGCTGAACGCGACTAATATTACAAACTTTTTAGAATAACTATGACAAATTGGTTTATAATTGAATGCAGTAGTGTGTCTATATAGATTAAAAAAACAATGTGGAAAATAATTACAGTTATTCTACATCAAGATACTCATGAACATCATAGTACATATCGTGTAGCAAGTATTCATTTAGCTTTCCTTTAAAGGAGTTTGTTATTTTTATTTGCTTCATGTTATTTGGCTATCGGTTATACAATCTCATGCCCATTTCTTTTGGCTCAACTTTCAAGGATTTAGTTCTAATGCTCTTATAATGAATATCTTTTGGTGTTCTTGTAAGGTGGTCATGATAATGACAATTCAAT
The DNA here is from genome assembly GCA_011762765.2 of Rhinocypha anisoptera. Classification (NCBI taxonomy): domain Eukaryota; kingdom Metazoa; phylum Arthropoda; class Insecta; order Odonata; family Chlorocyphidae; genus Rhinocypha; species Rhinocypha anisoptera. Next base: position 848 of record WURS02062446.1, on the reverse strand, counting down.
TGATAGTCACTTAGGTTACTTTTTACATGACAAATAACTATATACATATACACAGGGGAGTTGCAGTAACTTTAACTCCTTAAATATGGGTCTGTAAGGAGAATTATCTGGCTTACCATCAATGATTCTAATAGCCTTTTTTTGCAATTTGAACGTTTTCAGAGTTAAATGTGAAGAACCCCAGAATAAAATAATGTACACTAATGAGAATAAAATTCACCATAGTACACATTCAGTAGAACAGCTTTACTTTTAGTATAGCATAGCTGTTCCAAAAGATAACTAGTTGCACTTCATTTCTTACATAAATAATCAATATGATCCTCCCATGAAGCATTCTCACTCATATATGTTCAGGATTATACAAGTGTCTGCCAGAGAGTAGTGCCTGTTTTCTAATTTAAGAAATACTAACAAAGATTTTTTCATAAAAAATTTTGAATAGAAATTAATTGACTCTAAGATACCTCACTATTTATATTGCTTGAGGATTTAAACATTTATTGTGTCATCTGACAAAATCTTTTGTTCCCAAATCATGTTTCTCTGCTGGAGATAATTGATTATCATCTTAACCCTTTTGCACCGGGACAATTCTCTGAGAAATGGTCACCGTATGACTGAGCTCTTCAAAATATCTTATGCACCCGGTTATGGAGCATCTTGGTTTCGTTTTGGTTTCCAGGTATAGGAAATCACCCCTTTCGGACCCATCTCCGTAGGAGGCCTGACCCTTTCCTCTACCGGGCAATTAGGTGGACGCGACCCTCTGCCCCTTCGGCTTTCCCATCTCAGTATGAGTCCGTGGTCAGTTATATTTTATTCCAGTGTTTATGCTAAAAACATAA
>WURS02062435.1:0-10641 GCA_011762765.2 Rhinocypha anisoptera | reverse complement strand
AGGACCTCTTGTAAAAAATAGTATATTTTTAACTTTATATTAGAGTTCTGTTTGATATCGCGGGCTTAATGGCTAGTTTAGAAAAAATGCCTTACTTAGTCTTGTGTTTGAAATGTTTTCAAAAGTTTATTGCAATTCCACACACACACACACACACACACACACACACACACACACACAACTGTCACGACTAACTGTTGTGGAATGACATTGGAAAATTAAAATCATAGGTTTCACTAGAAGAGAGTGAGAAAGAAGGTTTGTATGAAGAACAAAATCTAATATTTGATGTCATCTTTGATCAATTTTATTAGCATTATTATTAATATACTAATAAATAAAACAAGAACAAGTTGAAGAATTTCCCAAAAAAGAATAGTTTTATTTCATAACTTGATATAAATGTCATTTTATTGGTATTCTGTAGATTGAATTGTGAGAATCTGGAAGAGTGAGAAAGTGAATATCATAGACAGATTGATTCAATGGCAACTTCCGATTTGAGGCAGATTGGAGGCTATTCAGAATTCCGCCCTTGTCCATCAATCACTAGTCAATTTAGAGTGAAAAAAGACAGAGTAGAGAAAAAGTAGAAACATATAAAAGAGATTCCAAAGAAAGAGAGAGTGAGTGAGAGAAAAAGGGTGAGATAAAATTAGAGTGACTCACAGTGACAATGCGCCAAAAAGAATATGTGAATGAAGACAAAATAGAAAGGTAGGGTGAAAAAGAGAAAAAAGTGAAAGAAAAGAGACGTGAAAATTAGAGGAAAGAGAAAATCACAAAGAGAGAGAGAGAGAGAGAGAGAGAGAGAGTCATGAGAGTTATTCATGACATTCATGAACACATGCAAAGAGAAAGAGAGACTTGTCGTCAAGCCGACAAAAGACTTGCTTTTGGTGTTAAAGTTTAAAAATTGTTTTAGATTGAGGCGTCAAAGCCTCACCATCGATACCATTGGTGGACTCACTCGTCACGCACTCCTCACGCGTATAAAAGCGCGTGCTTGCCTCTAACTGCTTTGTCATTGCCATAGTCACATACTTTCACACCATGCACTTGTAACCCGGTCTACGACAGTCAATAAAGTCACAACCTGCTGCCTTGGGCAAAACCTAGTCTATCAGTGTAAACCTTCTGACTCCAAACCCCTAGCACTTCCATATCCTTTTCGTTAGGAGGCCAACACGGCCTCCTACAAGATTAAGTTTAATTTTAAATACGTCTCTAAACACTATATACAATGCATAATTGTTCAAAAATCTTCTAATACACAATGATTTGTGATGTTGGGTTAATTTTTCTTAAAAATTTTTCTCTCCCTATAAACAAAACAAAAAAATTGCCTGCCTTCAAGTGAAGCAGAGGCAAGGGAAAAAAGTCCGCATTTTTCCATTAAAAATTATAGTAAGTTTATGATGAAATTTTTTTTCAAAGTAACTGTCACAGCACAACAACTACTAATGTATTGAATTTTTTTATGTGAATAGCACGTTTTTAAACAAAAATTGAATAGATTGAAAACGTTAAACACACACACACATGCTTACACACATGGTCGGAAATTGTGAATACACCTCAACATTTTATATTTAACTTTACCAACTTTGGTTAATTAAGCGTAAAATTCAAGAAGAATGCACTGATAGTGTGTAAGAGAGAGAGAGAGAGCATGTAAGCAAGCAAACTCGAGTTTTATCAAAGAATTGTTTGCATGTATAAGTGAACGTCAAAATGAATAAAATAAGAATACGAGAGAGAAAAGTAAGATAGGGGAAGAGAATGTGATTTAAAGAATGGTGAGAGAGAGAAACAAATAAATAAAGAGGTGTGAGACAGAGAGGTTGAGAGAGAGAGGGTGAGAGAATGAGAGAAAGAAAGTGAGAGAAAGAGTGAGAGAGTAAAAAGTAAACGCGAAAAAAAGTTAGAGAAGAGAAAGAATTAAAAAGGTTAAAAAGAGAGAATGAAAAAATTAAGACAGAGAAGAAAAGAGAGAAGAAAGAGATGGAGAGAGAGAAAGAGAAAGAGGGGGAGGTTGAGAGAAAGAGAGAGAGAGAAAGAGAGGCTACAGAGATGGGAGAGAAAGTACAGAAAGAGGGGAGAGATAGAAGAGAGAGAGAGAAAGAGAGAGAGAGAGGGAGGGAGGTGATATATTCTCCAAGAGTAGCATTGTGAAAGGCGTGTTTCTAGGTATTCCTAGCTTGGTTGGCACAAAGAGTAATGGCAGTAAATCGTGTACTCGGTATGTGTCTTGGCTTGCTCGTTATTGTCAACGAGAAAAAAATCCGAGTTTTGAGCAAAAAAATATGGCACACGAGCAAACATACTACACATTTTATTCGCATCCATTTGAGTAAAAGAGAGAGAGAGAGAGAGAGAGAGAGAGAGAGAGAGAGAGAGGGAGAGGGAGAGGGAGAGAGAGAGAGGGAAAGAAAGTGAGAGAAATTGAAATTTTATTTCCTGGTTTTCATCTTTTTAAATTTTTTTATGCATCACTCAAATCTTATTCTCTCTTATCCACTCACTCACTCACTCTTTTCATTCTGTTCCATAAACTTAACACGATAGGTTTTTTCTTCCATTTACCATAAAAAGTGATAATGTCGATACTGTCGTCAAGTTTGGCACAACCAAAATTTTAGGTTTTTTCAATTTTGGGATTTTCTCTCTCTCTCTCTCAAACATAAAAATTGGCTTGCCTTCTCTTCTTTTTATTCTAATTGATCGTGATAGTGATTTTTTGTTTAAAAATTTCCAAAACAATCTCTGGAATGTATATACCCAACGGGTTTTCTAACGAAATTCCCCTAATAATCGGTAACTTTACACTGTGCGCCAACTTACGATCCAACATTATATGCTTCAAGCTATTCCTCGTCTCTCTCTCTCTCTCTCTCTCTCTCTCTCTCTCTCTTTCTCTCTCTCTCTCTCTCTATCTTGTTTTCTCATAAAATAAACTTGTTAGTAGTGATAGGTCGTTTCAGAATTTGATGCCAGACAAGTCATCTCTCTGAAGGATCAGAGAATTAAGCTGACTATACTCAAGCGAACTCAAAATTCTTATCTGCTGCATTCTTAAATTTCTTTTTCTCTATCTCTCTTGTATTGGATATTTTATTGCCAACAACATCAACTAGAGCAACAATAAAATTGCCCAAGTTTACGTCTCAGCTTTAATGGGCTTTATATTTGAGCTTGTATGTTTCTCGCACTCTCTTTCTCAATGTGGATGATATAAGTATCAAGTCGAAAGTAATTGCGATCGAATTTTGAAACGTACAGTTGTCCTTATTAAATGTGTGTTTGGATGACAGTGTATGTGTAATTCATCTTTTACAGTTTCTAAAACTAGACTAGATTTCAACTCAATAATAACAGTTTCCAATATTCTTTTACTTCAAAATTACCCACGAAACTCGTTGAACCATCACATTAGACTTCAGGAGAAACGTTATTTTATTTACGTATTGATTTTTTAATAAAAAATTTATAATATGTTTAGAATAATAAAAATATATATATATAATGGCATAAGATTAATGTCAATTATAAATAAAAATATTAAGTGTATAAAATATATATATAAATAAATATGTCACAAGTGTCCAGGTGTTTGTGTGCTTGTGAATTGTGTGTAAGAAGGGGGAGAAAATTGGAGGGAAGTGTTGCGGAACTGGTGATGGATATCATCGCATCGGGTGGAGTTGTTGCCAATACACTACAACCCATACACTTTATAATATGTACACATCTTTGGTTATTATTATTAATATATACACGTCGAAGTGAGGGTGGTGGTGAGAACCAAAGGAGAAGGAGAGGGAGAGTAGATGAGTGTTATTGAGAAATACTCTTGAAGGGCTCATACATATTTTAGAGCATAGTTTCGCGAAGTGTGGCATTGCACTCGATCAGTGAGCCGTAGGCGAGTTTGGTTTGTCCGTTCTGGTTGGTGATCGCTACTGACTCGAAGCGCACTGCTCGTCGCTCCGCCAGGGGAGATCTCTCGTGGTTCTCGGTGCCATTGGTGCTCGTTGTACTCGTGCTCACATTGTGCCCACTGGTACCCGTGGTTCGAGCCACTAACACCCGATGTTCCACTTCGCTTGACTGTCGCCGTCTAGCAGCACTCAGTGATGGCGTCTCGGACTGGGTCGCCGTACTACTCGTGGTGTAGCGCACTCGGCAACACCAAGGAAAGGTTTGCTGAAAGGTCTCACGGAAAGCGCGTGACATGCCGCAGTAGATGGCAAAGTTGAACGGGTATGAGATGATGATGAAGAAATTGGTGAACACAATGGTGAGATTGAGAAGACGGTCGGAGACGAGTTCCAACCCAAAAAGGTTTTCGGTAATGTGCACCGCTGTGGTCACCGCCAAGGGGATTTCCACCATCAACACCACGGTGACCACCACAATCAACATCACAGTGGTCGAGTTGGCATCCCGACCTCGGCCCATCTTGCCACGTGTCGCCGATTCCACACAGATGCTCTGTCTCGACTGCACTCCATTGGTGGTTGGTGTGGCACCAGACGTCAGTTTGCCACTTGACCCAAGTTGGTTGTGATTGCTATTGTGCTGGTAGAAGAGTCGGTTTCTGGTGCGCTCTGCTTTCTTCAGTGCGATGTAGAGCAAAAAGTTGAAAACCACCATAGAGAGGCACGGTCCCACGTGGATGAACACGATGCGAAACACAAAGTAGGACGAGTAGTAAAAGTCCTCGATGGAAGCCACCCACGAGGCTTGCACATACCGACAAGCTGGACGAGGTTTTGGTGGCCATGAGTCCACCTTGGCGGGAAGCTCGACGTCTTCGTAGTAGCTGTCGAAGAAGCGCAACAGCTGGTGTAGTAGTGCTACCGCGAATATTAGACCGATGGTTCGCGTCACCCTCTGGTTGGTGCACCACACTTTTGCCAACGTGGGATGACATATATACACGTACCTAATTATAACAAGAGAAAGGCAATGTGAGAAAAAGAGTGAAAAATTTTTTAAAAGAGAGAAAAAGATTAGGGAAGAAAATTATAACCATTTTTGCCAAAGTTTAAATTACAAGGTTTAAAAGTTATAAGATTACAACAATTTTTTAAACAATGCTACAACAATGAAAATAAACAAATTTTTTTCTTAGAATCAAACAAACTTTGTAATTACACTTACCCTCTGGGTAATAAAGTAATAATCTTACTTTTCTAAGGTTATTAAACTCAAATAAACTCAAAATATCCGTTTGTAACATTACAAATGTAAGCTTACAATTTTTTAATATTATGGTTACATGTGCTTGTTATAACCGGGCGTTTTATAGTGATTGGTTTTGTTAAAGTGACATTTTTCCTTAAAATACAAAACTGGCCACTTACAACTTGGACTATAACCAAAGTGATACTTTATTGAATAGCTTACTTGTTCGGTAACCTATTTTTATTTATTCATATATACCCATATGAGAAATTGAAAAAAAGTTAATTTGAAATCTAAAGAGAAAAAGTTTAGAGAATTAGAAAAAATTAAAAAAATATATAGATATATTAAAAATAAAACAAATAAATTGGATTTTATAAGTAAAAATTTGACGGAATATAAGAAGGTGTATGTATGTGTGAAAGAAAAAGAGGGAGAAAGCCCTTCATAGCTGAGTGAGTCAAATATGTTAACCTTAACACTGTGGCACATTTTGATAAATGTCAGCATAACCAATTTGCCGTACACTCCATGGTTCCAAATAGATCAATCCAGTGGAAGTTTGGTACACACACTCCACACATGATGGGGTGACATTGAAGCACACAAATGTGGAACGTGGGTAGAGTAAATGAACCCAAATTATCCTTTAAGCTCAAGACGAAATTCGATAGTAAATAGAAGAGAGAGCGAGAAAAAAGATAGATAGATAGAGATGGTTAATTGAGAAAATCTTAATAAGCTTAGCACAACACTAATCTGCCTGTTTGCACTGGTTCTCTTCAATTAACCAAGTAAGTATGTACTGATGGAATTAAATTATCACTGTTTAATTATTACGACTATCGGTAAAAAAACTTCTCTTTGATTACAAGACTTAAGCATTTGCAAATAAGAAACTGGTATTGAAACCATACATTACGGTATTCAATTTTGATTTAACCTACGTTTTTTTGGTTACTTAACCAACGATATGTAGATTGACTTAATTTAAGTCTTAAATAAGGAAGTGTGTTAACCGCAAATACTGGAGTTAATTAGTAAAGTGCGCCAAATTTATGACACTGTTTAACTATTTAACACACTCACACACATACTATTAGGTTAATTAATGATTATTTTTTATTTGTAAATGGATCTTTTTGTGTTTGCTAGAATTAAAACTGTTAATTATTAAAAAACTGATTGACAAACTGCAGTGTCTTTTGACCTCAGGAGAATTTGCGCTTCTGGTCAAAATTTGTCAATTTTTAAGCATCTCACGAAAAACTATTCTTAATTTTAAAATTTTTAAAGTTTACCAAAAGTTAGTAGCAAATATCGAATTACAAAAAATTCCATAAATATCCGGGTAGTTTTATTTGGCCCATTATTGTTCATAATAATAAAATATGTAGGTAAAACAGGTAAAGTGCTCATTACAAATGTGAGTTTAGAAACGCTGATAATAAACAAACATCGATCGTCAATAATGACGCAAAAACACAACTAGACGGATGCGCGTACTTCAAACATGAAGAAACAGTGTGCGACATTGCAACAGGAAAGGTTTCTCGCTTTTGACTTTTCTCCAACTCTGTTTTTCGCGCATGCGTCTTTCGTACATAAACAAGACAAAACACAAAGTCTCTCTCTCTCTCTCGCCTTCTTCCTTTTTCACCTTCTCAAACGAGCTAACCACCCTTGTTTATAAACATTTATGGTAATTTTATCAGAAAAATCCTAGAAACTTTTACATGGCAGTGGAAAATGTTCCGGAAATCCGTGTTTTTAATTATAATTTTAATTTAAGCATAAAAACTTTAAAGATTGTAGCCTAGCCAAATGAGTAACATTTCTAAAATCATTGAATTCTATGCTTTCAAGTGATGTATAACACATTTGTTATTTTTTCCAGGGTACACACGATGTTACACTTGGGGAAACAGAGTGCAACATTTCTCTCTTTCTCTCTCTCTTTTTGTCTTTTTTCAACTTTGTTTTCACGCATGCATCGTCGGGGTTGTCTAGTTTTTTTGAAAGAGCCTAGTGTTGCAAGATGTAGACATAAACTGACCTTTGGCAGGCAAGCAGCACGGTACACCAAACGGATGCGGTGTGAAAGAAGGCGGGCAAGATTTCGGTCATGTAATTGAATAGGTTGCACACCGGTGCGGGATGCAGATGGTGTCGGTAGTGACCCAGGGTGTAGAGGTAGAAGTACCAAGGCACGGGAAAGAGAAGTGTGAGAAGGTCTGCCACTGCCATCGCTAGTAGCACGGTATTGGTTGGTGTGCGCATGTTTGGTCGCGACAACACCATCACGATGATTATGTTGGCACCCACCGTGATCACGAAGCTCACCGGCGTGATGTAACCAAACAGTACCACCGTGTACTGCGCCGGAACCAGACGGGTCACGTTCAACGCTTGCTACATTCAAAAAATAAGAGAGAGAGAGAAAGAAAGAAAGAAGTGAGATAAATAAACCAGAATGAAACTAAGAATTCATCAAAACTATAAAATATCAACTCTGTAAAGCCGTCTACCAGTTTCGAAAATTTAGCAATAGTATAGAAAAGAGAACAGCTAGAAAATAGCAAAGAAAATAATAATTGTAAGTTTATAAGCAGACATTTTAGAAAATCAACGCTTATAAGCTAATTTTTTTAAAATTGTAGAGTTATAAGCCAACTTTTCTTAAATTGTCACCTTAAAAGCTGGCATTTTTGAAATTGCAAGATTATATTCAGAAACATGCTCAATGTCACGTTATAACTAGACAGAATTTTTAACAGTGTAAAGTTAAAATAAAAATGTCATATTTTTAGAAAATTGAGATTAATTACAGTTTTTAATAATCGAGCATAAACAATTTTTAAATTTAATTTTTACAGAATTTTGCTACCATAAACATGCTTTAAAAATTTTGACACTAGTGATACATAAGTGTTCATTGAAGTATGCAGTATTTTTCCCGATGTCCGAACTAGTGAATGTTGAGGGTGGTTCAGATAGGGGCTAAAGTTTAGATATGGGGAGTTTTTAATAAAGGATTTCTAAATTGAACTTTGCCCACCTAAACTTTAAAAATTCCTTTAATTTTGCTTATTGTTAGTATACTTACTATACAAATTAATTTTTTAATTTTTAAACATGTATTTTTGTTACATGCCTTCCAGCGAGTTACATCAAGAATGAGTGAGAGAGAGAGCGAGAGAGGGTCACGATGTTCAATAGTCATCTCGATAATTAGCAATTTTAATTTCTGGAATTTTTGGAATAATTATTTTGGTACCCAAAAATTAATAACTAAACCAACAAAATTAATAATTTAACCAAATTAACATTTTTTAAAATTAATGTTTAAATTAACAAATTCATGACGTTGCCTAAAAAATTAATAAACAACGTAAAGGGTGCAACTATCTGAAACTTGGAACTGGGAATGATAGATAAGTGAAAGGTTAGAAAATGGAAAAACAATACCACAGCTAACATAATTGAAGAGAGAGAGAGAGAAAGAGAAATATCATGTACTTTAAAAACATGATAGTATAAACAGTTTCTCTCTCTCTCTCTCTCTCTCTTTCTCGTCTAGACATATAATAGCAAAAATGTCTAAACTGGCACTAGAATTCAAAATATTCTTTAAAAAACAAGAAAGGTGTTTTACTTCACGTAATATGAGAATAATTCTACAAAAAAGAGAGAGAAAAATTATTCTCATGTAAACTTGAAATCGATTTTGCCAAATTGAGATAAGAGATAGTCTATGAATCATGTATCTAGCCAATTTGTAAAATATATTTTGTTATTGAACAGTGCTTTTGGTAATTAAAAATCATCACATAGAGGGAAGGGGGTTACGAAAATTGCCAATTTTGAGTCACATGATTCTGAAATAAGTATTTGAGAAATAGATAGATGGAGTGAGAGAGAAAGTACAAATGATCAGTACAAATTACTTTGCACAACTTTACTTTGATAATCCTATTTGTGAGAATTTCACTTTATGTGTGAATGTGTGTAAAACATTTACACATAGACAAGCACATCACACACTGTGAGACTCTAGACCAAACAAGCCCAATTATCCACCAAAAAGCAAGTGAAAGAGAGAGGAAGAGTGAGAGAGAGAGACGTGGAACAACGGTGCGTGAGATTCATTCGTGTAATATAAAATTGTTCTAAAACCATTAACTCTCTCGGCGTTGTTGGGTGTAGTGTGATCCCAAACAAAATGGATGGCTTGCTATTTAATCCCACCCACAGTCTTGTCGCTTAAATTATAGCTCTCTCTCTCTCTCTCTCACTCTCTCTCTCTCTCTCTCTCTCTCTCTCTCTCATGCCCATTCTCATTCTCATCTTCTCTCAATCTTTTTTTGTCACCCTCGTCACAATGGATTCCAACAACTCGATATAACCGTTGAAGAGGGTTACACGTGAAAGTGAGATTGTGCCAAAAAGTGATCTCCAAGTGGTGATTATCGTTTCCAAGCTCGGCAGACTTTTGGTCGATGATGAAGAGAGAGAGAGAGAGAGAGAGAGAAAGAGAAAGAGAGAGAGAGAAAGAGAGAGAGAGAGAAAGAGAGAGAGAAAGGGAGAGAGAGAGAAAGGGAGAGAGAGAGAGTATGTTGTCCTTTCAAATCCTTAGTCGGTTGCCCACTCGATCAATCTTTTTTTACCCTAATCAAATGCTTTTTCTTATTAGGGAAAAAATAGTCCATATTCGCTCAAATTTTCTACACATAAACCCAAATGGAATATTTCATCTTTCAAATTGATTTCATATCAAAAAATATATATTTATCTTGGCATTTCGGTTTTCATTATATTTACACATCCATGCATTAGTATGCAATTGCGTATAGAATCTTGTGGAAACTAATAGAAACTACCTACTGTTGAGGTTATGGTTGGTTTAAGCTTAAACTAAACTAAGTAAAAATATATATTCCAAATAAACATATTTAAAATATACTTAAGGTCCAAAATGTCAACATTTTAAGTTCAAAAGTTGAATTGAGGTACGAAATTAAGATTTTCTAACATAACCAACAAGCCAAGATAGTCTCAAAATTAGTTTGTTTTTGTAGGAGACCCTTGTTTTATTGTAACTTGTACACTTTTAAAAATACTGTTTGGTTATTCCCTGACAGTGAGCACGTTTATGGTTATAACCTTACCATTTCAAAAATATTAGTTTTTAAGATGACAATTTTAAAAAAGTCAGCTTATAAGCGCTGATTTTCCAAAATGTCTGCTTATAAACCTACATTTTAAAATTGAAAGCCTATAGCAAAGACTTGTCGAGTTATAACCAAAAACGAGCTTAACCCTTTCGCTCCCAAAGATTATCAGTAAAAGATAAGCCTTATATTGCTAATTGAATGTGTTAAATATGATTTCAACATCTATGAACGGACTTGGTATAAAACCTGACTGGCAAGCGCTGGGTGAAAACACATG
>WURS02062394.1:0-10642 GCA_011762765.2 Rhinocypha anisoptera | reverse complement strand
ACAAGCTGAAGGCAGAACTTGCGGAAAAACGGCCACATTTGCAGAAAAAGAAAATCCTGTTTCACCAAGACAACGCATCGTCTCACGCCTCAGTGGTTGCCATGGCGAAAATCCATAAATTACGGTTTTAACTGCTTGACCATCCGCCTTACTCACCAGATCTAGCCCCAAGTGACTTCTTTTTGTTCCCTCATCTAAAAATTGAGCTTGGAGGACAGAGATTTTTGTCAAATGAAGAGGCAATCACCTTCGTGAACAATTATTTTGCAGAGAAAAACACCAAGTACTTTTTGGACGGGTTAAAGAGATGGGAGCATCGCTGGGAGAAGTGTGTAGAGTTACAAGGAGACTACTTTGAAAAAATAAAAAAAAATTTCAGAAAAAATGTCTTATATCTTTTTTTGGGTCAGAAACTTTTCAGACCACCCTCATAAATGCTGATAATAGATGGTTTAACACTCATATGACAACACCTTCAATTGATAAAGTGACCAAGTAATATGTGCTAAAAATAAAATATGATGCTGAACAATACCAATGGAAAATCAGAAAATCAACTTGCTGGATAAATGAAAGCATGTGAGATTAAGGCTAATTCTTAGATAATATGCTAACATAAAAACAAAAAGCACCTACTGAGTGTGAATTGGACAAAATAAATGTGGTTTTTGTATAAGAAAAAAATTTACAGCCACAAACCTCCTGGATGAAATAAGTATCACCTTATTTTTTAGATCTCTCTTAAGCTTCAAAGATGGCAGCAGTGGTCACTCTCACCCAATATGTGCCATGAAACTGCAGAATACATTTATGAAACCAGGAATCAATTGGCTTCACCAAATCCCGAGTCAATCTTAAAGAGATACACATGTTTGGTGGCAGGTTCTCAGGATCTCCACAGAGATAGTAACCACATAGCTGTTTACATTTTTCACATACAATTTCAATGTCAGACTCATCCGTCCACATCAAAACTCTGAAGTTCTATGAAGACACTGAATGAATCAACACTGAAAAGCTTACAGCTGTGGAGTTTCTGATCCATTGGAGACCCTGAGAAGCCTTTATTCACCACATATGCTAAGAAATCTCCACATTCTTCTCATATAAATGTTTAACTGAACTACAGACATAATTATGATAGAAACAACAAATTACTTTAAATATACGATGGTATTTATGAGCTACCATACAACTGGGTGTACTGTATTTCCCAACTCATTTGTAAGATGCTCTCACCATTACCTTCACCAGGATTAATTACAGAGATGTAAAAATGTACTGATTGAAATCTACAGCGACATCAGCATTACAAAGCAAGATGTGTTTCAAACAATGAGCAGTTTGTATCTATCAAATTTTAGCATTATTTAGAGTCCGACTGCTTAGAAATGGTCCAGCGTAAGAATTTCTGTGCACCCCCCTCTGTCCTCAGCTACCCCCATTCCGGGCTCTTTCCTTCCCTACCATGCCTCCCCTACCAGCTCCACATTATCGTAGTTGCCAGCTCTTGTCATTTCATTTCTCTCTCTTGGTTTTTACGCTTGTGTTTGTTTGTTAACATATGGAGTAATGTGGTATTTTCCACGTTAAACATGCCAATAAAGATGTTTATTAATATTAATATGTTATATTAATTTCCTTGTGAGGAAAACTGGCAACACTGTTTGCCTTCCCTCCAGTGTGTGAGTGAGAGAGTAAAGTAGGGGAGGCAAAACCGAGAGGGGTGGAATATATTTTGGGAACAGTAAAGTGATTTTTTTACCTTGAGTTAAAACTAACTAGATTAGACATAAATAAACCAGCAACTGGCTTCCTGGAAAAGGATACTTCACTGATTTCAAAATTAAATTCACTACTATTTTGCCCCCATATATGTGGAGTAATTCAGGAAACCGTTGTGCATTAATAATGTGACAAGCATTTTATCTTTAAAATTTTACAAGCAAGTCAACAAAATAAGAGTACACAAGAGCATAAACATATTTACTATTAATTCAAAGGTAATATGATAAGGACTTGGGGACCCTTGAAAACTCTTGATGATATGTAGTAGTAGTCAGTAAAAATCCATCAGAAACCTATCATAACTGCTATAATACCTATGAATGAACTGATGTTCAATGCCATTTTCTGGGAACCTTCATAACATTGAGTGAAAGTAAGGTATGAGGTCACATGCCCTTGTCATTCTATCATTGCTGATTTGGTGATGCTAGTACTGATAACAGATTTTCAATTATGAATGGTGGGGTACTTGGTTGTGGTTATTTCACCATGGTGAATCAAGTGAGAGAAGATGACCATCTGAATCCTGCTGTGCTAGAAACTACTCCATTATCTGACCTCGGCAGACTAGTGTGCTGAAGGTCCCTCATTTTTCCAATTCCCTGTGAATCAAATTCAGTGATAATACAAGTAAAATTTCCCAATTTAATTACCGTAATTACCCAGTTATAAGATGTCTTCAATATAAGACAACCCCAATTTTTCTGAGAATAAATTTGGAAAAAACCTCATTTAATATAAGGGTAAATATGGTAATATAAAAATGTATAATGAATGTTTAATTACCACATTTATCTGATTACAGATGAATCTTGATTTTACATAACACCTAGCGACCTGAATTGTCAATTTTTTGTAAATACAACTAATGTAAAATCAAGATATAGCTGATTTTGATAAATGTGCTAAGAATTTGTGATGCATCAATATAAAATGCTATACAGTTGGTCATTATAACTATTGTTACTACATAGAGATCATTTATGCACATATCCAGTATTTGTGAATAAAACTATTTGAATTATCACTCAGGTCAGGCTGAATTGGTGAAATTTTATCAGTACTTTGTAATGATTTGGCAAAACCCCATGCCAGGGATCACTTTTTGTCTCATTATCATGTTTCTGTTGCTGGAAAGTATTTTTGATGTATACTTTAAAGCGTGCACATAGCTTGCAAGACCATATATTCCAATTATAATACTAAAAATCATCATTTACTTGTTTTATATTACACAATTGTTGATGAGGTTCTTACTCTCACAGCTATCATTCCTATTTTAAGATCAGTACCTTCGTCATGATATAGTAGTGTGTTGTGGTAGTTATGGTGTAGTATTAGTCATAAACAAGTAAATGCTGATAACTCATAATTGAATAACGTGATGAAATATGTGAAAGTAAGATAATAAGATAAACTATAGAATCCAGGCAGTAATTTGTTACTACTGAATTATATTGTAGTGTATGGAATGACTTTAAATTTAATTAATACTGGCATTAAAAATTTCTTCTAGATCCCGCTGAAGTTTCATTAAGTTCTGTTGTTTTGTTTTGTAAAAGAGTATTAATAATTTTGCCAGGGAACAAAACAGCTTTTGCAAAATCATTACATCAAATAAGAATACTTAAAGCATTGGTCAGAACTGTATCATCATGTGGGTTGAATGGATTTTTTTGTAAAATTGATATATGTAAAATCAAGATTCTATTGTTTAAGAGAACTTGAATATAAGATGACCCCACATTTTTCTGAAAAATTTGTAAAATTTCAAGTAAATACAGTATCACCTGAACCATTTTTGTGCTACATAGTAGGCTGATCTATTGGCTCTTAGGTATGTGCAAAGAATGCCATGGGCTGCTCTATTAGGCGGACCTGGTTTTGTTTAAACAAATAATTTTTTTCTAAAACAAACAGGAGAGAAAAAGATGATTATTTTAATTGCTGTATTTTCCAGCTCATAAGACACACTTCTATTGTGGATTAGATTTTAGAAAAAATAATAATCAATATTTTTGTCATGAAATTATAGGAATATAATGCAATTGCTACATGAAAATATTATTAACATTAACAAAGGTCATTCGCTGTATGACGGGAAAGAAAAAAGATAACAGAATTCTTTACTTTTGCACCATTAAATTACTTTAATACATGGCTATTGCAGACAACAGAAAAATTAATTATCCTGAGCATGCAAGACTGGCTGATGTCAGATCAAATTTTCCAGTAAAAAACTGACCCCTACGGACCAGGAAACACAGTACCCTTTAAGCACTCGTGTCAACAAAAAATGACTTCAAAACATTGATATTAGGTTTTATATTAGTATTGTAACAAAGCTACATATTCTCTCATTCACTGACACAAATTCCTGGGCACTTTTACTTGAGGTATTGGTTGCAAATTTTCAGGGAAGGTACCTATTTGTCCGGAGAGTATAGGAAAAAAATCGAAAACCCCAAGAAAGTGGTTCACGGTCAACTTGGTGAAAGCACAATATGAATAGAGAATATAAAACTTCATAAGAGAAAGAGAAAAAGTTATATTCTTCCTATTCAAAATGTTATTTTTTTGGGGTAAAGCCATTATTATATCAATTTTTTACCATCAAACTATATTCTTTCTATCATATTAGGGTATTTCTTCTAGTATTTTCAATGGTAGACTTCTTCATTTTTCCATTTTTAGTATATGTCCTCTGTTTATATTTCATCTTCTTTATCCCTTATTCCTTCCCGCTTGTTAAATGCAAGAATGATTTACTGGTGTATATGTAGTGGCCAGGGTATTAGACGAAGAATTGCATTAGCAAAAGAGGCAAGATTTGATGAGAGGGACCTTAAATAGAGACCTGAAGAAAAGATTAGTGAAAACCCTCATATGATGCGTACAATTATATGGATCTGAAACCTGGTCAATGACGAAGGATGATGAGCATAGATTGGAGGCTTTTGAGATGTGGGTTTAGTGACAGATGGAGGTGAGGTGGACGGATAGGAAAACTAATGAAGTACTGAGAATGGAATTGGGGAGGAAAGGAGATTATTTCGTGAAACCCAAACGAGGCAGGAAAGGTTGATTGAAGGGGTTACTCAGGAGGCGATGAAGCATGTGATAGAGGGTAAAATGTTGGGTAAGTAGGGATAGTAAGAGAATAGGTATTTTGGATAGAATGATAGGTGGTGGGAAGTGTGCTGATTTGAAGAGGACATAAGAACATTTGAACATAAGAACATAATATAAGAACTTAACTTAAGAAATTAAAAGTTGAACATATGCGTGGGAACAAGACGTTCACAATACGCCTTAACGTAACTTAAGGACTTAACGTAACGCGAATGATGGCCCAAGTTCATCTATTAAGTTATGTCTTTAAGTTGCCCAATCACGAAGGAGCGTGAGTTCTTAAGTTAACCAATCACAAGCGTTCGTGGCGTGCACACTAGCTCCACCAGTGGCGAAGTTGTTGTTGTTTGGAAATTTATAGGCGCGTCAACAAATGAAGTTATAAGTGAAAGTACAAACATGCTCATTGGTCAACTTAGAAAATGAATAGGCTTGAAAATAACACTGTTCACTAGGAAGGTAACAAGTTGACATGTATGATCAGTCCAAGTTGCATCAATTACTCGGCTGTCTACTAGTGGAAGTCCACAGAGAATATTGTCAATTGTACTTGAACTAATTTTTGTTATTCTATTTGGTTGAGAAATAGTGGGTGTGATGTTAAACATACTGCAAAAATCAAGCAATAGCGATTTGTTGACACAGGTAAATTGAAAGTTAATATTAAAATCACCACAAACAACAGGGTATGAGAGGGTGTTTGTAGTAAGAGACTTAGTATTTACTAGACTATCATGAAATTTTGAGAAATAACCATCAGGAGATCATCAGAGGATACACACACAGCATAAGAATATTTAAGCTATCATAGTTAATAAGAGATCCACAGCATTCATAATCAAAATATGAAGAAACAGGAACAAACCTTAGTTTACTAACTTTGAGAGAGTTTTTAACATAAATGCAGACACCACCACCTTTTGCTGAGATTCTACAATAGTACCCAACCATTGAAAAGTTCCTGATGCCATTATGCAAAATTTCTGCTGCATTCAGCCAGTATTCAGATAGACAAATTACATGTGGGCTGTGAATCCCTATGAGTGCCTCCAAATGTTCAAGTTTGGAACTTAAGCTTTGCACATTCAAATGTATAATTTTTAAAAAGAACAATCATTGTCATGGTTTAAGGAAACTAGAGAAGCGCAACATATCTGACCATCCACACACAAATTTGATGTGACTGGAGGATTCAACACTGAGTTACACTGATAATACAAGGCAACAAATTAAACATTTATGAGGAAGTAGCAAGACTAAATTACCAGTTGAGTATTAAAGAAGGCATTCAAATAAATTAGATCCGGATGAATACGTTTCACTTTTTTGTAGCCATATACACATTATGCTAAATTGCATAAGGATGTGTGGAAATCAACAGATTTCCTAAGTAATTGTAACTAGAGAGGAAACTCTTGAAGAGAGATTTCTGAATGGGATTAGGCAAGAGTTTGAAATGGCTTCTATGATGTGTGGGTTGACAAAATTCTAAAATTTGAAGAAAAGAATGAGAGTGAAGTGTAAGTTTGTGGAAATGGATTTGGGAAGGACGTCATGTCGTTCATCCTAAACTTGGATTGCAAGTAACAAAGATTATAACTTGCAGTCAGTTCATTCTTCAATTGTTCACAGAATTGCAAATGATCCAATACTAAAATCTACATCTACAATATAAATATTTCTTGGTTGTGGGATACAGTGGAAAAATATCATTTTAGATTGCTCCCCTAAGTCACCATAAGATCAGTATTTGTACATAATGCATGATTTAAAACCACACATGAACTATCAAATGCTATAGGTCCAGTGTAAATCTAAATACTTTCTATCACATAAATTAATAATCTTAATGCAACCATAAAATCTTAAATGAAAAAGTTAAAATTCAGTTCACATAATACATTACTCTCTACGAAATGAATACAAAATTAGTATTGTTTTTATCAATATTTTGTAACTTTGGTAATGTATTTTTTATCGTGAACTTTCTTAGATAAAATAGAACTTCTCTTTCAAATATTGATGGTGGGATGTGGAAAAAAATGTGACAACACCTTTAACTCTGTCTTGGAAAGTTTACAAGAATTATAGTGACTCCATAAACAAATTTACCAACTACTTATTACAACTAAATGAGTAATGCACCTTATTTCCTTTTTGTTGCCCGACATAAATGTTATTAATAAGTATGTTATGTTATTTTTTTGTATTTATTCATACATTTTTCATCAAAAGAACTATTAATGAAAAAATTGGTATAAATGTCACATACGATCGATATGATGGTTCAATGCCTTTACTCGGAAGTGCCAGTTGAAGAACACCTTTCAATTAATATGAAACACACAGAAATAAGCAGCTATAATCCAAAATGTTTCACTATGCTGGACACTTAGTGAAAAATTTATCAGAATATAACATCCGTGCTAAACCACCATAATAACAACCAAAAGTATTATAAGGTACATAATACTTGTATACTACTTAACGTACCACGTATTATAAGTTAACAGAAACATTTTTCATGCTTTACCATTCACACCCAGAATTTATCTTTGTAAACTACTTATTTTTTAGAAATGTCTAACTCAAGGCATTGAAATACTACTGCAAACATACTTTTCTACATTATCAATAAATCACTAATGTTCCTTTTCGTCATAATCAAATAAATCCACTAATGTTCCTTTTCGTCCCAACGTTACTGCACAATATAATCCAATAATATAACTGGAAAAGGGAAATATAGCATATGCTTTACCTATCACGTACGTTTTGTCGCATTTAATTCTGCATCGTGCTCGAATTTTACTTGTAAAACTTAATATATCTTACATATAACAACATAACGAGGGACCAAAACAAAGATAAACGAAGTACATAATACGTCGACACTTTATATATGTAAACTAAGTGGAAAAATGCTTCTTTTTCTCAGTGATTTCCTGTAGCTTGCGAAGAAAATAAATAATTTTGTTTCAGTAACTCTATAAGTTGTTAAAAATAACTACACTTTGATTATAACCTATACCGCGAGAATTTCCAGGTGTTTGTCTTGGAAAATCAAAAATGTTAACGTTCGTGTATACTTACTAAAGTATTTCAATACCAAATCATAAAATTCAATTTCAATCCTTATGCTTCGACTGTAGCGCATGGCATTCACATTGGATGTTTTGATAAGGGCTCACATTAGCCTGCCGACAGAGGGCAGGACAATCTCCAACCAGGCAGGGTCGATAGATATATATCGGTAGTTACGTATCGCTAAGGGGGTCTTCACATTCCCTTCGAATTTCAATTAACATGGAAGCCGCCATTTATGCGTCTTGTTTGCATTGATCCTTATGGGACTGGTGTAGAAATACACGTATTTTTCTATCTATAGGTTATGACATCGCACTTTATGTTAATTACATGTTAATTAAAACGAAAGTCATTGGGCATACTTAGTCGACCGTAAGGGTTATTATTTTGACGAAATACGTAAATTATGTAGCTATATCAATGTACGGAATACGATCCTAGATTTCACATTTCTTGCCTGTAATGTCGGGAAATGGCCATTAAAATAGTCATTATACAGGACTCGATATTTTTAATGGGCTCCATAACTGTGGTATAAATATTTTGGATTAATTAAGCCAGTCAAAATTTGATGCCCGAAAGCCAATTTCGTCTGCTTTGAACTGGCTTATACGACATTAAAACACACATTTTCAATTTAAATTACTCATTCATCGGAATGTAAATTTGGAAATGACTAAAACAGGTAATTCAATGCAACATGTTGGTTGTAAACACTTACGGAGGTATTGATTGTCTATCGCACAAAAAGATTGTACCAAGAAAAGTATGTCATACTCTCTAAAATTCATGAATTAACGCTACGAGGACCAAATTAAACTCGTTTTAATAAATTTATTAGTTTGGAATTAAATTGAATCGAATCGAGCTATCGAACGAGGTATCGAGCGAGATATCGAATGGCCAGGTTGACAGAGAACATCGTAACCAAAGTTATCGTAACATCGTGATCCATCGGTAAAACTATTCGTATTATTAATTCGTACCTGATAAAGATACAACAAAAAGAATCTTTTAAAGGTATTTCTAATAACTTTGAAGCAGATTGATCTTATAAATTCATAAAAATGAAGTCGAATTTCATTCAATAAAATTTTGCTTTTTCGTATTGCAATAAGTTATTTCTATGAACTTTGAAACTGAAAAATTTCCAGGAGTTGAGCTATTTAACACATTTTGTTATATGCAATTATTTAACCATAATTGTTCTAATTGTAGTGACCTGGTAATTGGTTTTATTTAAACTGGCTCTGGTGATGGCTCATACATGTTCCAATTCTGACTTTAATACTACGACGCAATTTTTGTTTATACACATGAATGAACTTGTTTAAAAAACTATTCAATTATTATATTTGTCATTTACATGCAGGGATGATGAGGGCATTCATCTGTAATCAAGTTTGATCATAAAAGTAATAATATGAACATTTTTTATTGCAGTCCCGTGAGGAGTGTTTTAGACAAAAACCAGTTAAAGCATAAATCTGAGAGTTCTTTTGGTGGTCCATAGCCCAAGCCTGTGTTCTTTTGGTGATGGGCGAACGGCTAATGAAACATATCAATAGCTTAAGTTTAAATAAGCTCAAAAGTGTAAAAGGACTTTTTATACTGAAATAAATACAGTCTTTCGCATGATTTAATCCCTTTTTACCTACGTTAGTAAGTAAGAGAGATAACTGTTTATTTTCGTAACGATGTTGCATTAAAAATCCTGAAAGCTCTTTACCCCCGGCCTGTTTACGAGTGGGAAGGGATCCTGCACGCGTCGCATCGAAAAAACACGGAGTAATCACGTGGTGTTGCGTCAGAAAACCTCGAAGGTGTTCACCTCCGGTCGGGTGGGGGACGGGGGGTGGGGATCGGAACGTGATTAATCATGCACGCGACCTCGGCCCAGAACAGACATTCCACTCCCACCTTCCCGAAACGCTGGGGTTTTCCGGAGATGGGAATTCGATGTTACGACGGACCCCTTTTCAAGTCCCGAGAAGAAACTGACGTCACGCAGCCACCGCAGACGACGCACTCTCTCCCTCCTATCCAGACGCGACGTCCCGATCCGAGACGACCCCTCTCTCGTGCCTCGCCCCCGAGTCGTGTCCTCCTCGAATTTCGACGTCAAAGTCACGTTTTCAAGGAAAGGCGGGCGTCGGCGAGCGAACGGCAAATCGAAAGGACCCCTCGCGCGACTCGACCTCCATCTTCGCTTCGCCGAAGACGACCCAAATTCATCTCCGACGCGAGAGACGAGCGGACACGGAGGCCGTAAATAGGCCACCTCCGCACGTGCAGAAGCACGCATATTATTCAGCGATGCGACGTCGGTGATGTCCCTCGAAATGGACGTCGAGGAGGAGAACTTTCATCGCGTCGTGTCAAGGTGTTTCGTGTGTACTCCGTTCGGAAGTCACCGGATAAAAATTGGAATTTATTTCCGTAAAGGAGATGGGGTCTGGAAACGAAAACAGGTCTCCGATAGAACGAATTTATTCGCGAATCAATCTATGGATGTTTACGCGAGTCGATAAAGTGAAAGTGGTCAGGAATGTTTTAACTACCATCTGCATCCTTAGCGGTTAGGATAAAATCAGCTTTTTCACCCGGTTGTACAGTTCGACTAGTCTTATCGAAG
>WURS02062383.1:2500-10642 GCA_011762765.2 Rhinocypha anisoptera | reverse complement strand
GTTGTACTGTGAAAGTTACCCTACTTCCACTGTGCTTAACCGATTCGAATCCAACTTTTGTTGTTGTGATTCGAATTAGTTAACGATTCGAATCTAACTTTCTGTTATGATTCGAATCCTATTCCAATTCGATTCGAATGTTGCGCATAACTCTATGGATTTACATTCAATTAAATTCGAACTTTTCCAATTCTCACTCAATTCGATTCAAATTGTTTTGCATATCCCTTCAAATTATGATAACTCAAGTTTGACGGCTCAGCAGCTTTGTCTTTTTTAAATTACCTTGTGGGTTAAGAGATGGAGAAGAGAAAGAGGGCGTAGTATTGAATTGATACGGTTGTTGAGGGTAGCTGGTTTGACCGTAACTGCAATCTCCATTACTGCTAGTAGTGGTAGAGTATGGTGGTGGAACACTCGACACTTGATTGTCGGTTCGCAGCACTTCACTAACCCACGATTCCATTTGATGATCTGTTGATGGTGGGTGCAATTCATAGCTTGCTTGGTTTGCTTGTTGACTCATTCCCATCACCGGTTGATGTTCCAAATGTCCACTTGGCACACTTGAAGCCATCGCCCCAACATTGCCTTGGTAGGAATGCGGATTCGAAGGCAAGGTCAACGATTGATTTTGATCACCTGTGATTGAGATCGAAAAATAAATAATATATAAAAAATAAATAAAGTTTAAATTGAAAAAAAAATATATTTTGCAACTATAATTGCAAAACAAATTCTACACTACTTGTGGTAATGTCCATGACTAGATCGCCAATGTAGTCATCGTTGGTGTTGAGCATCTCATTGGCCAGTTCATCGTCCAATACTAGATCATCCGTTACTTCGCTATCATCGGTACCTGATTGTCCTTGTGGCCCATTGGTGATATCTATGTAAAATGCAATAAAAATAAAAAGAAGAATTGATTAAACATTTGTTTATATAGAGATATACTCTCAAAAATAACATTTTGTCTCATAGAGAAATTTATCAAAAAAATAGTTAGATACCTTTGAGATTTGGGCAAAATATTTTTGGACAACATGCAAAATAGCAAATAGATCATCTTTGAAAATCACAAAGGTATTTAATATTTTGTTCAAATTTTACTACATAGTATTCGAATTTATATACTAGAATCCGTCGTTTTTGGTCTATAATTTTAAAAAAAATAATCAGCATAATATTCCTACATTTAAAGCGCAAAATCGAGCAATTTTTCAATTGTCCTGAAACTTATTTTCAAATTGTATTAGACATTGAACTGAAAGTGTGACGCCATCTATGTTATCAATAGAACTAACCCTCAATGTTGTCACACTTTCCCGCCAATTTTTGACATACATATCCTACTCTAGGTTTGGCTTAAAAATTTATCCAAAAAACCGACGGTGTCTTGTGTATACTATAAAATGTCGGTTGATATTTACAATTGTACGAATTCGAAGCGTTGTTAGTCGTGGAAGCAGTCGTTGTATCATTTGGATGCATCATATTAATCGTTTTCAAACTCGGATCAGACGGTGGGGTTAACTCGGGATATAAATGCGGATGCAAAGGAGGATGATGCTGAAGATGATTCGGCTGATTATTCTGGTTGTGCTGATGATGATGATAGTGAGAGTGAGAATGAGAGGTACCATAGATTTGCTGGTTGTTGCTGATTCGTTGCAATACATTGCTTTGATTCTGTAGCAACATGACAGAATCATTACCAAACTGGGTACTATTGAAAACCTCTGATTCATTGTTGTTGTTGCTGTTGCTGCAACTGGTTTGCAACTGTTGTGGTGAACCCATCTCCGATTGAGGCGTCAACTCGGCACACTGGGGCACACTTGGAGCCAACAGGCGTCGATTTTGAAGGAAGAGATTCGAATTGCAGTTGCTATTATTATTGCTATTGTTGCTTTTGTTGGTAGAAGAAGAAGTAGAAGTTGCGGAATCAAAAGCCACCTCGGTTTGACCGTTTTGCTGTGGTGATGATTCATTCTCGGATAGAGGCGTTAGTTGGGAACTTTGAACCGGATCCGGTGGAGGTTGAAAAGTGATTGCACCTGGTTCCGTTCGGTTCGGTATTTGAACAATTCCTTCCGGTTGGTGGATATCTTGAAACAAAACAAAATAAGCATAAATGTAAATATTAGAAAAAAAGTAAGAAAAAAGAATAGTTTTTTGCGGTCATTTTGAAATTAAAAACTTCAAACCTACTATCTCAACTCTACCAGAAGATCAATATTCTAACTTAATCAAACTCAACAAATTGCTCCTATATATATCAATGAATAATATGGTCGTTGTTTTCTAAATTCAATATTCTGTCATTTTTGGTATTCTACCACCCACGTTTTTGTACTGTGAGAGTTACGCTACTTCCACTGTGTTAACCGATTCGAATCTAACTTTCTGGGTTATAATTCAAATTTTATTCCTATTCGATTAGAATGTTGTACATAACTCTTCGAATTCTTATTCAATTTGATTCGAAATTCGAACTTTTCCAATTCTGACTCGATTCGATTTTGTTGCATATTCTTCAAATTATGACAACTCGATTTTGACCTCGGCGACTTGGAAGCCGTTTTTTTACGGGAAACTAACGTATCAGAATATTACACTTTCCCTACCTAATCAGAACAGAACATCCAAATCTTAACCTAACACTATCCATTTAGTCTTTGAGAAGAAATGTGTACCTAAAATGACCGCGTAACAGTGTAACAAGTACATACCACTGGATTGTTGGTTTTGACTGCAAATCGGTTGAACCATCTCTGGCACTTGAACATGGCATGGTGCAGGAAAAGATTCACCCAAAACCACTGGCTCATCATCAGCATTGGTTTCTCTCTCTTTGCTTAGCTTGTTCGTTGTCAAACAAACAAACTGACTACCCTGTTCATTGATCAAAAATTGAGGTGAGTCATCACCATCTTCTTCTTCTTCAACATTGCTATCAACTTCAGTCAAATCTCCATCATCTACTGCTGGTTGATCGGATGGAACCACCGATGGATTTACATTGTTGTTTACTTCTTCTTGGCCTTCATCTAGTGATCTATTCACCTCTTCTTCATTTTCACATGTAGTAAGAACCGGAGGTGAATTTGAAACGTTTTCATTTTGCTTCATAGATGAACTATTATTTTGCACTTCTTCAAGTTCACTGTTATCATCCATGCTAGAAACCGAAACTGGATTGGAGGCGTTCGCATTTCGTTGTTGGCTTTCTTCCTCTTCTTGGTTCTGAAGATCGACTGAAGATGATTGATTTTGTGCTTCTTCTTCTTCTAGATCAAGGCTTTGATTGGCTAGAGATGAACTATTTTGCACTTCTTCAATTTCCGTATCATCATCTTCCATAGTACAAACAGAAGTGTTTGCATCTTGAGAATTGCTAACTTCTTCTTTATCTTCTTCTTCTTCTTCATCATTCCCATTTTCGCATTCTCGGTCCCTATTGACTGAAGATAGTTGATTTTGTGCTTCTTCTTCTAGATCAAGGCTTTGATTGGCTAAAGATGAGCTATTTTGCACTTCTTCAATTTCCGTATCATTCTCATCTTCCATAGTACAAACAGAAGTGTTTGCATCTTGAGAATTGCTAACTTCTTCTTCTTTTTCCACTTCTTCTTCTTCTTCTTCATCACCTCCATTTTCACATTCTTGGTCCCGATTGACTGAAGACGGCCTATCTTCTTCTTGCACTTCTTTTTCATTATTATCACTTATAATAGCACAAATGGAGGGGGAATTTAACGTTTCAGCATCTTGGTTCTGATTGGCCAAAACTGGCCAATTATCGTTCACTTCTTCTTCAATCTCACTATCATTTGCATTAGCATCATTGTCATCTATATTCGAAGTGTTTGCATCTTGAAATTCACTTTCTTCTTCATCTTCTTCCTCCAAAATTTGTTGGCTCTGATTGGCTGAAGATCCATCTTTCACTGCTTCTTCTGCTTCATTATCACTATCATCATCAATAATACAAACAGAGGCTGGATTTGAAGTGTTTGCATCGTGAAATTCGCTTTCTTCATCTTCATCTTCTTGATCATTGTTCTCATTGACTGAAGATGACCTAGAAGTAGAAGTTGTGTTATTTGCTTCTTGGATTTCAGTTTCTTCTTCTGCTTCTTCTCGATTCTGAATATTAGCTATAGGCGAGTGCCTTTCTTCCACTTGCATTTCTTCTTCATCTTCACTATCAGTTAGAACAATAACGTCATTGTCATTATTGACCGAATTTGAAGAAGAAGAAGAAGAAGGAAAAGGGTTGTGATTGGCTGATTCGGATGACAATAAGCTCATCGTCACATTTTGATTGGCTGAAGATGACCTATCTTGCATTTCCTCTTCTTCCACTTCACTATCACTATCAGATTCACTTGTATCGTTTTGGTTGATGGGAGAAGCAACCCTTTTACGGTTTACTACTTCTTCTTCATTGTTATTATTATTATTGTTATTGTTATTATTATTATCTGGCAAGATTCTTGCCTCTGGTTCTTGCTTAATCGGTCGAGTTGGCACTTTGACCCGTGTGTTAGTTTGACTGGTGAATCGATCAGTGTTGCTGGTGGAAATTCGGTCTCTCTCTAGTTCCAACCGTTGCCGTTTGAGAGATTCAATCTTTTCACACTCGAATTCCTCCTCCTCCTCCTCGCCGGGTAGACAGAGAAAGGTGGACACGTACAGCCGGTGGTCAATGTCGACGGTAAAGTTGGCCAGTTTTACCGGTGGAATCCAGAGATCTTTTGCGGACTATTCAAAACACAAAACAAAA
The DNA here is from genome assembly GCA_011762765.2 of Rhinocypha anisoptera. NCBI lineage: Eukaryota > Metazoa > Arthropoda > Insecta > Odonata > Chlorocyphidae > Rhinocypha > Rhinocypha anisoptera. The sequence goes on along the minus strand of WURS02062383.1, from coordinate 5,850 downwards.
CATATTATTAGTAAAGAAAATACCAAAGTTATTTAGATATATACATTTTAGATAAACTGGAAATTTTAAACATATTTATTTTCAAAAAGAAAAATTCAAACTCTTCACCAATTCAAATCTACTAATATTTTTCATTGATATGAATCGAATTCTTAACTGATTCGATTCTAACTTTCATTGTTATGATTCGAATTCTTAACCGATTCGAATCTATCCTTTTGATGTTATGATTCAAATTTTTAACTGATTCGATTCTAACTTTTTGATGTTATGATTCGAATTCTTAGCCGATTCGATTCTAACTTTCATTATGATTCGAATTCTTAACCAATTCGAATCTAACTTTTTAGTGTTATTATGATTCGAATTCCTAAACGATTCAAATTTTTAACTGAGTCGATTCTAACTTTTAGTGTTTTGATTAGAATTCTTAACAGATTCGAATCTAACTTTTCTGATTAGACTTCGATATTAGCCCGTATTCATCTGTCCTCTTTAGGATTAACTTTGGAAATTTTAATTGAAGTTAATTGATGCAGACTGGTTTAATTGAGTTAGAATATTGTTGAAGAAGATATTGTTGAGGTTAACTGTCTCTTAGGTTCTAACAAAAGTTGATTCTTAAGGGGGAGAACAGATGAATACGGGCCATTATTTTATTTATGATATCGTTATAAATTGCAAAACACCCCTCACTTACCCTTCTGGTCTTGTAAGCTTCATAGAACTCGAAGCAGTACCGCTTGGAAACCTCGTGGAAGCACTCGCCAGCGGCACTGCGAAACCGAGCAAACTCGCCATCACTCTGGGGCATATCCACCATCCACCTTGGCCGCTTCGAGCCATACACATGGTAGATCAACTTGCGTGCCTGATCAAAAGAGTCCGCACCGCGAAGATTGGCCATGTAGCACCTGGGCAAGGAGAGGCCCGATTTGCAGCAGTACACATTCGGATCCAAGGCGCTTCGTTCCTCCTGCCGTCGGTTGATATTCTCCTCGGCATCTCGATCCTCTGCCTCGAAATCCTCTTCGGGCAGCTCGATTTTCATTGTGTAGGGTTTCACCTCACTGAACAGCGGAACCTCCTCGTCGCCTTTTGGCGAATACATGATGACTTGTTGTTGTCGTTATTTTGAACTTCAAAATTAAATTTTCCGACAACAAAGCAAAAATATTTTAAAATATCCCTTCATCATCATCATCATCGTCATCATCAAGAAAATAAATGCAAAATTTTAAGCTTCTTGGTTTTTATCATCATTTATATAAATTATTATTAAGAAACAGAACTTTTGTAAATTCGTGATATTCGTCTTCGAGAAAACCAGAAGCTTTGATTGTGTTCAAGTTTGATTAATAATAAAAAATTGAATTAATGATGAACACACACATGAAACGGCAAAAAAAGTAAAACCAAAAAAGCAAGTTTTGAATTGAAGATTTAAAAGTGCCAAAAAGTATAATTAAATATAAAAGCTTCTTTGTTTAAATTTTTTAAAACTTTGTTAAAATTGCAAAATTAAAATGAAATGAAAAAGCCAGAAGATGAATTGTTGTTGTTTTGATTACGTGTATCAATCAATTAATCACTTTTCAATTCTAGACACTTATATCTTTCGATTTATTAAGCTTTTCATTTCATCATCATCTCATCATAATCTTGCAAAAACTTTTTGACACAGAATTTTTCTCATGATGATCGAGTCTCAACTGTCAACTTGTAACACAAAGCAAAAAAAGGTGTAAATAAAACATGTGTCGCGTTGCTTTGGTAATGATAATGATGATGATGATGATGATTTTGATGACTGGAAGAAGAGGGATAAAGTTGAAACAAGTTTGCCAATAAAATGAGAGACATTGTTTTGTTGGGTGAAAGAGAGAGAGAGAGAATGAGAATCTTCTTTGTTGTTTAGGGTAACACGATGTAGTGAAAGAGAACGAGAGTAAGTGAGTGAGACAACAACAAAACCAACTCTATAATATTTTGCGTTGTTTTGGATCAATCTCTCATCAATCTTGCAATTGGTAGAAGTATATTATTATTATTATTATGCTTTATGTAGGATATATATTTAATATAAATAAATAAATATAAATCTTCATGATTCTTTTAGGTATATATACAAATTTTCATCATCATCATCATGATTTCATTATTATATCATCATTTCATTTCATTATTTTCTGTATTTCAAAAACAGAAGACAAAACAAAACAAATCACACACTCTGTCTGTCTCTCTCTCTCTCTCTTTTTCTCCCCTCCTCTCACTCTCTTTCTCTCCTCTCACTCACCACACACTCCACTCCTCTATCATCCTCTCTCACTCTCTCAGCTGATGCCAGGCGCGAGATTTCCGTGAATTTTCTCATCGAGATGTGAAGAGAAAGATTTCCCTGCTATCTATTTTTTTGCTCTTTTCTTTCATGATTTCTATGGCGTTAGAGAAATAGAGATAGATAGATAAAATTTATATATATCAATTTGTCATTTTTTCATCCATTCATCATCAAATCACATACAACTGATTTGAGAGAAAGATTTGAGAAACACAACTTTTGCGGTTATGTAACCCTGAAAAACATGAGTGAGTAAGGTGTGTATGTGTGTAGAGGAAGAGAGGGGGAGAGAGAGAAAGAGGAGCAGGGCTGCATGTTTTCATCGGATTAAAAGGGAGTGAAAGAGAGAAAGAGCATTGAAGTGGTAGTGGCAAAGCAATATGCGTAGTAGAACAGAAGCAGCCGCATGTTTTTCGGGAAGTGAAAGAGGAGTGGGTGAGAGAGAGAGAGAGAGAGAGAGAGAGAGAGAGAGGGGAGCCAGCGAAGGGTGAGAGTTCAGCGCGCATTACCAGAACTACTACAAACAAGGTGCTTCTGTGTTCCTGTTTGTCCAGAAGAGGGAAGTGAGTGAGGTAGAGAGGGAGTGAAAGAGAGATAATTGCGTTGTTGAAATTCGACCACTACAGAGGGCGCTAGTTTTGTTTTTCTCTGTGGAAAAATCCAATGAATGGAAAAATGTCGCAATGGATATACTGGAATATTATTAAAGCATGCGCAGTGCAATTAATGTTTTTTAAATGAATAAACTTATAATTCTTTACTATATATAAACGTGTTAGATTATTACCCGAATATTAGCGTGTCATAGCTCGAAAGTTAGACTTTTGTCTCTCTCTTTCTCTCTCTCTTAATTGATCTATTTTTCAAGTGTCAATGTTGTCTCAAGTTTTTATGTCCTTTTTTTACTTTGTAGACAATGGTCTAAACTGCTAATTAGGTTACTTTCTCTCTCTCTCTCTCTCTCTCTCTCTCTCTCTCTCTCTCTCTCTCTTCATTTTTTGGTACA